>JANZLC010000009.1:13794200-13806295 GCA_026413385.1 Erythroxylum gracilipes
ATAATATATTATTAACAAATCATAATGTTAATACATGAATCACAAATGTTCATTGGCCTAGGGCACACTACTAACAGGTATGGAGGAGGAGGATTTTGGTTCGAGAACATAGGATTTTGTTGCTCATAATATGAACGATTCATTAATGTTGCAAAGATCTGATCATCCTGGAATGACGTTGGTAACATCTCCTTTAACAGGTAATAATTACCTTTCATGGAGTGGTGTTATGAAGTTAACTCTCAAAGCAAAAATGAAGTTAGGATTCGTAGATGGTAGATACAAAGTACCATATGAAAATTCATTAGATTACGATTCATGGTGAAGAGTTTATAGTATGGTTACATCATGGATACTGAATTCAATTTCTATAGAGATCGTCGATGCTTATTTTTATGCCTTAAGTGCTTTTGAGCTTTGGAAGGAATTAGGGAAGAGATATGGAGAGTGTAATGGTCCTCTTTTGTATCAATTACAGAGAGAAATCAATATAATCACACAAGGAAATATGTCTGTTGTTAGATACTTTACAAGATTGAAGAAGCTTTAGGATGAGTTAAGTTGTTTGTTACCGATGCCAAAGTGTTCATGTAATCAATGTACATGTGGAATTGGAAAGAAAATAGAGGAGATAAATTCAGGTCATAAGATGATACAATTTTTAATGGGATTCAATGAAAGTTATGACTAGGTTAAGAATCATGTTTTGGTGATGGATCCATTACCAAGAATTGGCAAAGCATGATCAATTATTCTGACGGTGGAGAGATAGAAGGAAATTCATACAGCTATAACTGAACCCAACAATAATAGTTCCATGTTTGCTAGAGGACAAATGAACAAGACCGATAAAGGTGGGAAAGGGAATTATAAATGAAGGGATATAATAGACAATTTGAATTAAAGTGTGATTTTTGTAAAATGAAAGGACATACTAAAGACAATTGTTTCAAAATCTATGGCTATCTAGATTAGTATAAGGAGTTAAAAGATCAAAAATAGAAAACATCAAAGAAAAACCTGGCAAGTATAGTAGAAATAGGGAAAATAGAAGAACTGCATACAGAGTCAATTCATAACAGTACAAATGACTGGCCGATGAACATTTCTAGCTCGATTTATAGAAAGATTAATGAAAGGAAAACAACGTCTAGCGCAAATAGAGGAAACAATGTGAATTTTACACATTTTGAAGAATTTGTAGGTACAATTACATATCATTCTTTTAGTTCCCTTGAATTAATTGGAAATGACTCTTAGATAATAGACACTAGAGTTTCAAATTATATATGTATGGATGTAAAAAGATGAAAACCATCAACCCAATCATTCAACCAACCCCAGTTTATCTACTAGATGGGATTGTTAAGTTTGTTCATCATATTGGTGATATACATTTAACAGATAAACTTACCTTAACCGAAGCTTTACATGTACCCATTTTTCATTTTAACTTGTTATCCGTTAACAAGTTAACAACCACAACATTTATCAAATTCATCTTTTATCCCTTTTGTTGTCTTCTATAGGACCTAAAGACTGATAACATACTAGCTATTGGAAGAACAATAGGCAGATTATACATACTCAATCATTGTTCTTTTGATCAGCATATCATAAATTCTTACATTGCAAAAACCAACTATTTTTCTTGTTCCTTTGTTAATCAAGTTTCTATAGTGGATGGAGTAGTGTGGCACAATAGACTTGGACATCCTTTAAACATTGTACCTACTAACATTTGTTCCATGAATAAGATTCATTTTGAATACCTAAATATTTGTGATATTTGTCCTATGGCAAAAAAGCAACGACATTCTTTTCCCAACAGTGATACATATACAACCAGATGTTTTGAACTCATTTATGTGGATTTATGGGGTCCTTATCATAATTAAAACATCAGTGGCTCCAACTTTTTCTTAGAAAATGTACATGGACATTTATGCTAAAATACAAATCTCAAGTGCCTTCCATTCTTCAATCTTTCTTTCAAATGACCCAAAACCAATTCAATCTCAAAGTACAAACTATCTGAAGTGATAATGCTTTAGAGTTTTTGAATCAAGATGGTTTCTTGCTATTCACCAATAATGGAGTTATTCATCAATGATCTTGTGTTCATACCCTTCAATAGAATGGGGTGGTAGAAAGAAAGCATAAACATTTGCTACAAGTAGCAAGAGCTTTGATGTTTTAATCCAAATTGCTAAGTAAGTTTTAGGGAGATTCTATACTTACTGCCACTTTCCTAATCAATCATTTACCACCTATTAGACTTTCTTGGAAAACCCCATATGAAATTCTTCTCCATAAACCACCATCTTATGATCACCTTAGAAGTTTTATATGCCTTTCTTTTGCTGCAAACACTAACCCTACAAAACGAACAAGGGCATATAAATGTGTTTTTATTGGATATATTAATGGATAAAAAGCATATAAACTTTATGATATCCAAAACCATAAAGCTCTTGTTTATAAAGATGTTTGATTTCATGAACATATTTTTTCTTATCATAAGTTACAAGAACTTTCAAACTCTACTCCTTTACCCAAATGTTTTGATTTCCTTGACTCTCATATTCCTAATCCTTATGTTCATTCCACTGACTTTCCATCACCTATTACTTCTTTGCCTCCTTTGGATACACCTCCATCAGTAAATGAATCACCAATAATGATCCAAGAACAGTCACATTTATGGATAAGTGACAGAGCTCAAAACCACTTGCATGGTTGAATGATTTTGTTTCAACTAATGTTCAATTTGTTCCTTCATCCGTTACCCGCAAAAACCTTACAATAAATACATTTCCTTATTATCACTCACCTGCTCTTTCTACATTAACATATCTTTTTTAGTTGCAATGTCTAATCTTTAAGATCCATTTTCTTTTAATCAAGCTAGACTAAAAAAGGAATTGATTGATGCGATGAATGTGGAGTTGAAGGCACTTAAGGACAATAAGACAAGGAGTTGACAGAGTTACTACCAGGTAAAAAGGCCATCGGTTCAAAGTGGATACATAAAATAAAACTCAAACTAGATGACACAATTGATAGATATAAACCTAGGTTAGTAGCTAAGGGATTTAATCAGATTGAAGGAGTTGATTTTGTGACAGCTTCTCACCAGTTATAAAGGTAGTCATTGTCTGATTGTTCTTGGCAATTGTAGCAGCTCACTTATCGCCACTTTATCAACTAGATATAAATAATGGCTTTATTTATGGATATCTGGATGAAGAACTATAAATGATTCCTCCTGAAGGGTATGCTAAAGCTAAAAAACATCATGTTCGTAAATTGCTTTGATCCTTATATGACCTAAAACAAACATCACGACAATGCAGTCATGAGCTTACGACAAAATTGCAAACTATTGGGTTCATTCAATCTTCCAATGATCATTTTTTATTTATCAAGAAAACCAAATCTTATTTCCTTAGCCTAATTGTATATGCTGATAATGTTCTTCTCATAGGCTCTTCCGAATTGGAGATACAAAAGGTGAAACAATTTTTGCATGATCAATTTACTAGTAAGGATTTCGGTCATGCCAAGTATTTGTTAGGCTTGGAGATAGTTAGATCTACGGAAGGGATTTCTGTCAATCAATGCAAATATGCTTTTGACATTCTCGATGATGTCGATTTATTGGGTTCCAAGTCTGCAGATACATCATTACCAAAGGGGTATAAATTTAGTGTCGACAGTGGTGAATTATTAACTGATCCCAAGTCCTATAGATGTTTGGTGGGCAGATTGTTGTATTTGCAATTTTCTTGTCTAGATCTTTCCTATGCAGTTCAACAACTTAGTCAGTTTGTTTAAGCTCCTCGATCATCACATTAGGATGCAGCTATGCATGTATTACATTATACTAAAGTTTCTCATTCAAAAGGGCTATTTTTCTCTTCCTGTAACTCTTTCGAAGTTGAAGCCTTTTGTGACGTTGATTGAGCCTTATGTATTAATAATACTATACGTTCTCTCACTAGTTTCTGCATTTTTCTTGGTGGTTCCCCGATCTCATGGAAAACTAAGAAGCAAACTACTATTTCTCGTTCCCCGACAGAAATAGAATATTGAAGCATGGGTGCCACAGTTTGTGAGTTGCAGTGGGTTCTTTATTTGTTGCAAGATTTCCAAATTTTAGTTCTGTTACCAATCTCTTTATGGTGTGATAATCAAGTTGCCATCCATATCACTTCAAATCTTGTTTTTCATGAACGCACTAAGCATTTAGAAATTGATTGTCATCTTGTCCATGACAAATATAAATGAGGGTTGATTATTCCATGACTTCTTCCTTCCAAATTTCAGGATGCAAATTTGCTTACTAAATCTTTAGCTGCTCCTCTATTTCAGCAGTTTCTTTCCAAGTTAGACTTGCGTGATATACATCAAACTCCAACTTGAGGGGGATGAACAAATAAATATATACTAATATATTCATTCTTTCTACTGGTAAAAGAGTTAGTTGTGTAGTAGTTATTCAGTTAGGTAATTACTGGACTGAGTTCGTATAAAAACAATGATGAGCTGTAGTTACTGAGTATGAGTAAATGAACTAATTTGCTAATATCGATTTGTTCATACCTTGATTGCTTTTATGATACTGAAAACTTTTCTCATCACATTTGTTTGTAAAATGATTTTAGTTGATGCAACAGAACAATTAGATCTTTGCTCTTTATAGCAAAAAAGAAAAAGTGTTTAAAACATATTCAATGACAAAATATATTTAACTATCTTACTTATTTATAGTTTTTAAGTTAAAAGAATTACTACTAACTTGAGATTCAACATTTTAATTAGTTGTAGCCCTACTATTCACTTTTCATTAATTAGGAGGTCAACGATATCTTCATCAAGTTAGGATGCATTGGGAACATCATCAATGATGATGATCCTGAACATCATCAACGATGATGATCCTTAACGTTTATTAGTGTTTTTATTAAAAGAGTTTAATTAGGATAAAGTCAGATTATTTAGGTTCAATTATGTTTTTTAAAGTTTAATTAGGGTTTATTAAACTTAAATAGAATTAAGAAAAATTATACTAAAACTAATTTTAATTTAATTATACATGTGAAACTTGTTTTGTCATGTGGTATGGTGAGATCCACATCTCTAATAAAAACAATAAACTTGTGACACATCATCACTAACTTAGGATGTAATGGATGGAGATATAACCTTGCCAAAAATTCTATCCACTCAAAGTTGAAACTAAATATTAAACATTATTATTTATTTTGAATACTTCGAAACGTTATAATCTAACCTATATTTTACTAAAAGCTTCAGTATTAAATTTACAAATTTTTGCCATTCTTTCATAATAAAGGAAGTTTTAATTTGTTTTATGTCCTTTTTTTTGTAAATTACAAGGCACATCAAGATACATATGTAGCTTTCTACCAATTTATAACTCCTTACCTTTTTAATTTGAGTGAAAGTTTCACTCAGGTCACCACAAGTTACCAATTGTTCCCTAATTGAGTTGGCATGAAACTTTTAACGTGAATAGAGTTACTTGGTCCAAAATATATGTAGCACAATATGTCAAACAATAATCTTGGGTTGATATCACATACATTTTCAACCAAAGTTAAAAAAATAAAACTGTCATGTAATTAAAAGTATTATAAATTCTTTCAATATGTATGTAATTTGATAGTAGTTTCAAATTTTTAAAACAAAATTTGATAAAAAGAAGAGGAGAGAAGAGAAATGCCACTTCACACCAAATGTCATTTGAATGTATAATGCCTTTTACCGTATGAAAGACAACAAGAATAATAAATATAGATTGTAAATAGATGATTAACTATTCAAGGCATTAACCACATGAAATTTGTATTAATGGAGGTCAATTCATATTCATAAACATTAGTTTGTGGCCATTACATGTTTTGATTGAAAAAGAATGACATTAATATGATTATGAACACTATGCTTACATATGCAGCATCTATTTAAGAAACCTTTCTTAATAACTCTTAGATCATTGGATTCAATCTGTTACAACTTTATACTCATATATTAAACTTGAATTCCCACTGAAAATGTCTGCAAGAATTACATAAAATTTGTTATATTTGATTCTGGAAAGAAGCCACAGAATGCTTATTTGAAAATGCACTATATGAGCACTTAAGACTTGTTCAACTTCAGTGCCATTTCAGTCAATGGTTTGGCATCCAAATCTCACTGGATTTTCACGATTCTTGGATCAATATGTTCCTTTGTTAATCTTCTATAAGATGAGACGAAAAATTCCAAAATTTAGACTCAGTATTTTCCTCAAATCTGAGAGAACCCGGACAAGATTAGAATTAACCCTAGTTTTGACCTCCATGGCTTTCAAATAAAATTCCTCCCAGATTCTTCATCTCCACAGCTTGATTAACCACTCATTACAAAGCTTACATAATAACCTACAGAATGAAGAAAACTTCAATTAAATCCAATAACCACAGCTCAAGTTATACCCAAATCAATTGACCTAAAAAACACACCCAAACTACATGTTCCACCCATCCACATCTGCCTCACCCCTATTGCTCTACCGTAGATAATGATCTGATCCAATGGCCAGTATTTAAACTTCAAAGAGCCAGCGATCCGCGTGAGAGCCCTCTCAACCAATCACGAATCAACTTTCGGATACCCACTCGTAAACTCTTGACTATATAAATGTTAAGCCTTTTAACTCATTTCCATACCCAAACAAATCTTATCAGCTTACATTCTGATCTCAAGATCCAAATCCCTTAAATTTGTTTTTACATCAATTTCATTTCTCAATCGTGACCCTAACCCTAATCGTCAACTTTTCTTCATTTCCTTGATAATGGCCACCGAGGATCCAATTGTGGCGGTCGAAGCCAATCCGGAGCCAGTCGAAGAGAAGCCGGCCGATGACAAGCCGTCAACCAAGGCCGGAAAAGCCAAGAAAACCCCCAAGGAACCTAAAGCCAAGAAAGAAGCTGCGCCTAAGAAGCTACGTGGCCGTAGTGCACCTTCTCATCCTCCCTACGAAGAGGTATATCTCTTTGAACTATTTATTATAGATTATGGTACTGTTTGGTTATGATTTGATTGATCGGGTTTGCTGTGTTGTATCAGATGATCAAGGATGCGATTGTCACTTTGAAGGAGAAGACTGGATCGAGTCAGTACGCGATTACCAAGTTCATCGAAGAGAAGCACCACAAGCATTTACCTCCAACCTTTAAGAAGCTCTTGCTCTACCATTTGAAGAAGCTTGTAGCATCTGGAAAGCTAACCAAGGTTAAGGGGTCATTTAAGCTTCCACCGAAGTCGGTGCCCAAGCCGGCTGCTGCTGCTCCGGCCAAGCCGAAGAAGAAACCTACCACCGCGGCGAAGCCTAAGCCTAAGCCTAAGCCTAAGGCCGCTGTCAAGAAGAAAGAGGCCAAGTCGACGAAGACAACTGTTAAAGCCCCGAGCAAGAGCTCGAAAGCAGTTGCAAAGCCTAAGGCTGCTACAAAGCCAAAACCTGCTGCTAAACCAAAAGCAAAGGCTACTCCGGCAAAGCCCAAGGCAGTAGCTAAGTCCAAGGCAGCTCCGGCGAAGCCGAAGGCCAAGGAGAGACCTGCCAAGGCTGCGAGGACGTCGACGAGGACTTCTCCAGGGAAGAAGGCGCCGGCGCCAAAGACAACTCCGAGAAAGGGTGTAGCAAAGAAAGCTCCGGCAAAGAGCGTGAAGCCTAAGAGCGTAAAGTCGCCAGCGAAGAAGGCAACGGCTAAGAAGGGAAAGAAATGATGAAAGCGAGGAAGAAAAATTAGGGAGTTTTCAGGATAGTTTTGTAAATTCAGTTGTCTTTAGCGAGTTGCTGGGTGCATGTGAGCCCATTAGGGGAAAAACATGAAATGAGATCTGATTTGTTTTTTCTTTTTCAAGCTCTAATTTTTAATATATATGTAGCGTTTCTTGAAACGTTGGGGATTTGATACATCGTTATTAATAGTTGCTTCCATGAATTAATGCCTGCTTTTCCCTATTTGTTTGTGTATCTTTGTAACCGAATGATGGAATTCTACAGCCTGAAAATAATCCAAAAAAAACAAAATGACTCCCAAGAGACCGCTACATATAAGAGGCAAGTGTTCCTTAGCAAGGGTTTTCAGGTTATCCTTCTTTTCCCCCTAATTTTGTCTTCTTTTTAAAATATTATGTATTGATGGCAGATTTGGTTTTATAAAGGAGCCCTGTGTTTATTTGATTTTCATCAATCACAGACGCTCGCTCTTTGGCCCTTTGCTTTATTACGTTAGACAACTATCTTTTCAATGATTTCAAACTCTCTATACCCCATCTGCTTTTGTTCTTTGTTTTTTGAAAGCTTACCCCAATTTAGCACCTTGTTGCTAATGGAAGAATAGGAGCAGTAGGGGCTTCGAAAGGGCTTTAGATGCAGTTTTTATTTTACCGCCGAAGTAGGTTTGGGTCCTAACTCCTAACCTAACTTAGGTCCTGTGCTGACAATTTCTGATTTTGGTCCAAATTCTCGCATTATATCGTTGCTCTTGTTTGCAGCATCATTTATAAGCTTCTTGGGATATATGATGTTTAATCCCTTCCTATAATAATATATTTCCTGTGAATTTTAAACAGAGTTTTAAGACCTCTCTCTTTACTAGGAAAAGGTTTTAGGAGTTGAGATAGTGCTGGTGCGCGCTGAAATAGTGCTGAAGATGTCCGCCATAGATGACTGATGAAACAGATTCTTTCATGACGGATCGACTTGTAGATTTCCAAGACCTCACAGCATCCTGGTTATATTTGTGATGGGATGCCCGCGGAATTTAAATTGGAAGCAAGCATTTGGGATTCTACATTCTTGTTATCATGAATGGTATGTACACTGCTATGTGTCATTTTCTTTTCATTTAAAACTTGAGTCAGCCTGGCTGAGCATTGGGATTTTGTTTCTCATGATAGCATGGTAGTGATTCGAACTAGCACTAATTCGTTATGTTCATAAATAGCTTACTAGCTCTAGAGCCAACCACAAATTTTGGATATATCTGTTTTGTGTTCTATCAGAATTTAGGGTTTCAAGGTTCTTCTTTATTGACACTTAATACGATATATATATACACACAGAGTACAAAATAGATTAGGAAACAAATCTCCTACAAAATAGATTAGGAAACAAATCTCCTAATCCCACTGAACTAAGAAGCTAACCATATCTGAGGATCCCTTATCCTTAGGGATCCTAATACATATCCTATATCTTATATTTATCTCCTATATTTGATATTTATCTAATACAGTATCTATACTTATTTGAACAGATTCTCACACTCCCCCTCAAGCTGTTGAATAGGAATTTTCCATTCCCAGCTTGGATACAATGTTCTCAAATATTGAGCTACTCAACCCTTTAATGAGAATGTCAGCAAGTTGCCCCTATGTTGGTAGATACAAAGTGTATATCAAACCACTGTCTAACTTCTCCTTGATGAAATGTTTATCCACCTCAATCTGCTTAGTCCTATCATGCTGAACTGAGTTGTGGGCCATGCTTATTGCTGATTTATTATCACAGTAAAGCCTCTTAGGAGCATCCCACTTAATCTTTAAGTCTTCTAAAATGATTTTCACTCGAAGCAATTCACATATAACTTGTGCCATAGTACGAAATTTTGCCTCTGCACTAGATCGTGCTACTACCCCCTATTTCTTACTTCTCTATGTGTTCAGATTCTCTCCAAGAAAGGTGCAGTATCTTGACATAGTTCTATCCATTACTAATCCTGCATAGTCAGCATTGGTATATGCTTCAAGTGTCATATCTCCATTTCTTTTGAACAAAATCCCTCTTCTTGGAGTTCCCTTAAGGTATTGCAAAATTCTATGTGCTGCCTGTAAGTGAACTTCTTTAGGACTATTCATAAACTGACTTACCATGCTTACCGCATAGGCTATATCAAGTTTGGTATGAGCCAAGTAGATTAGTCGTCCTACAAGTCGTTGATACATTTCCCTATTGACTAGAATATCTTCCTCTGCTTTTCCCAGTTTAAGGTTCAGCTCCATGGGTGTATTTGCGGGTTTACATACAGCCTTCCCTGTCTCCTTAAGTAAATCAACAACATACTTCTGTTGGGGTATAAAAATTCCTCTCCTGGAGTGTGCTACTTCAATTTCCAGGAAATACTTTAACCTTCCCAAGGTCTTAATCTCAAACTCCTCAGCTAAACAATTACTCAAGATCTGCTGCTCTATCTCATCATCTCCTGTGAGTATGATGTCATCCACATAGACTAGTAATACTGTTACTTTCCCTGTGGCTGAATGCTTAATGAACAAGGTGTGATCTCCTTGACTGTGCTTATATCCTATAGATAACATGACCCTTGCAAATTTGCCAAACCAGGCCCGAGGGGATTGTTTCAATCCATACAAAGCTTTATTCAGATTACATACAGTATTGGTGGCCACTTTTGCTTCATACCCCGTTAGGACCTCCATGTAAATCTTCTCTATTAAATCCCATGCAGAAATGCATTCTTTACATCAAATTGTTGTAGTTCCCAACCACGGTTTGCTACTAGAGATAAAATTACTCTTAATTGTGTTCATCTTAGCCATAGGAGCAAATGTCTCTAGATAATCAATCCCATAAGTCTGAGTGTATCCTTTGGCTACCAATCTTGCCTTGTACCTTTCAATCGATCCATCAGCCCTATATTTTACCGTATACACCCATTTGCAGCCCATCGGCCTTTTTCTAACTGGCAATTTCACCAAACTCCAGGTTTTATTCTTTCTTAGTGCCTTCATCTCCATATCCATGGCTTGTTTCCATTTTCCATTAGACAATGCCTCAGATAAGGTTGTAGGAATGGTTGTGATATTGAGGTTTACAAGAAAGGCTTTAAATGTTGGTGAGATTCTTGTACATGCATAGATTTCAAATTCTTGTACATGCATAGATTTCGGATTAACCTCTTTCCACCTTGAGTACATATTTTTGCCAAATCGCACATCTCCAGAAGCAGATTTAGGTTCAAGAATGGGTTTGGTTTCGGTTTCAGTAGATTTTGGTTGAGCTGAAGGTATTTGATTGATTTGACTGGGTTTAGATATGAGTAAAGGATCATTTTCCGACACTCCAAGAAAGAACTCCTTATCTTCCTTGAGATTCTCCCCCTAAAGATAAGGTTGGACAAAATAGGCTTCTTTTTCATTAAAGGTGATATCTCGGGATACATGACATGAAATTTTTTAGGAGGAGGATGATAGCACTTATACTCTTTTTGAGTTGATGAATACCCTACAAAGATACACTTCAGTGCTCTAGGATCCAATTTCCCATGGTCTTGGCTGTGAATATGAACAAAGGACACACACCAAAAAATGCGAGGTACAAGATTGTTTGTAGTAGATATATGTGGATAGAATGAAGAGAGTATCTCTATTGGACTTTTGAATCCTAGGACTCTAGAGGGTAGTATGTTAATGAGATGAGTGGTTGTTAGGACAGCTTTCCCCCAAAAATATTTTGGTACATTTTTCTGAAATAACAATGCTCGTGTTTGGTCTAGAAGGTGTCCATTTCTCCTCTCTGCCACCCCATTTTGTAGAGGTGTTTTGACAAAAGAAGACTCATGAATTATCCCTTCTTTTTGGCAAAAGAGAGAAAGAGTTTGGTTGAACTAGTCTTTGGCATTGTCGGATCTAAGTTTCTTCATGTTTATACCAAACTGATTTTTTTAACATAGAGATGAAATGTGGAAGTACAGTACTCACTTTAGACTTGTGTTTGAGCAAGAAAACCCAGGTAACTCTAGTGCAGTCATCAATAAAAGTTACAAACCACCGTGCCCCAGACATATTTGAAACAGTTGAGGGACTCCAAATATCAGTATGAATAAGATACAAAGGAAAAATGCTTCTTTTATTGCTAATAGGAAAAGGTATACGCTTGTGTTTAGCAAGTTCACACACCTCACAATGAAGACTCTCGAAATCTAGCTTTGTAAACAAAGCAGGAAACAAAGACTGAATAATCCTAAATGATGGATGACCTAACCTACGATGATGTA
>JANZLC010000009.1:13816783-13833860 GCA_026413385.1 Erythroxylum gracilipes
TAGAGATGTCGATGGTGAAACAGAGATGTCAAACAAATTTTCTAGGCTATTTTCTCTTTCCTTTTCTTCCCTAAAATTTGATATTCCACCAACTTAATATCATTCAATTGTCCTAATTTTATGATTATTAGCTACTAGTTAATACTTCTTCTATTTGTTCCACATTAGTGACATTTGTCTAGGATGTACCCTATTATTCCTAACTTTATCTTTAGGAGGGGTCTATATTTAGGGAAGAAAAGGAAAGAGAAAATAGCCTAGAAAATTTGTTTGACATCTCTGTTTCACCATCGACATCTCTACCATCATCCAATCCTAAGGTCGAATTGTATAATTCAATTAGGGAATCTACTCCTATCGAGCCTATATGATGAATGATAAATTTGATACAAATATTAATATTAATAAAAGAAGATTTGGGATGGTGTATTTAAGAAGGTTAGCTGACGGTCCTCATCCAAAGATAGTCCAAGAATTTGCTTTGAATCATCCACCAACAAATGAGATAAATGAGATATTTGCATGTAACTGAAATGTCTAGTGAAACTAAGACCCAAGATGATGATAGTGAGTTACCAATTGATTTGAGAAAAAGAGCTCTAGTATGTACCACATAGCCTTTGTATCCTTTATCCCACACCGTGTCTTTCGATAGATTCTTATTCTCCTACAAAACTGTCCTTAGTAGCCTAAAAACTATTCTTATACCTAAGACTTTATTTGATGCATTATCAAAAGAAAAATAGAGGAAAGCAATAAGAGTTGAGATGGGTGCATTAGAAAAAAAATAAAACTTAGAAGACAGTAGAATTGGCGAAGGGAAAAAAACCAATGTAAATGGCTTTTTAGCTTGAACCATAAGGCTGATGGATCTTTAAAGAGGTATAGGGCGAGACTAGTGGCTAAACGATACACTTAGACATATAGATTGGATTACACTAAGACCTTTGCCCATAATGCAAAGATGAACACAATAAGAGTCATTTTATCCTTAATAGCTAACTTTGATTGGCAATTGCAAAAATTTAATGTAAAAAACACATTTCTTTATAATATATATGAATATTCCTCCTAAATTCGATGATAATATAGTAGATAATAAATTTTGCAAGTTAACAAAGACTCTTTATAGTTTGAAGCAATCACCAAGGGCATGGTTTGGTAGATTTGCTAAAGTAATGATAGCTATGGGATACATACAATGCCAAGGTGATTATACATTATTTATTAAACATTTAAATACAAGGGGAGTTATAACATTGTTAGTTTATGTTGATGATATTATTGTGACTGTCAATGATAAAAAGGAGAGACAATCTTTGAGGGAATGTTTAATTTGAGAGTTTGAAATTAAGGAGTTAGAGAGTTTGAAATATTTTCTAGGGATTGAAGTAGCTCATTCCAAATAGGGGATCAACACTTCACAACAAAAATATGTAATTGATCTCCTAAAAGAAACCGGAAGACTAGCTTGTAAACCAACACTAACTCCTATAGATCCCAACTATAAACTTGGTGAAGTTAAAGAAGATTCTTCTGTTGATCGGGAGATGTACCATCGTTTAATTACAAAACTCATTTATCTATCACATACAAGGATATAGCATTACTAGATTAGTATAATAAACTATTTTATGCATGATCCTTGTGAAGTTCATCTTTAGGTTGCTTATAGAATTCTAGTCTATTTGAAAGGAAGCCCAATGAAAGGAATTCTTTTTAGAAGAAATAACGAGTTAACGCTTGAAGCATATATTGATGCAGATTATGCAAAGTTTTTTTTCGAAAATTAATAGATTTCATTATAAGAAAATATATACAATCTAGAGGACAAAACTAGTATAATCTATAGAATCTAGATTAAACAGAATTATGGTTCCTAGTAATCATCTACATCTTGAGATCGAGGGAACTTGCGAGACCACTTAGTCCAGTATTACTCCAATCCCCATCTGCTCTTCATGTTACTTGTCAGATTTGCAGCTATTTCTCTGGCCAACATGGCCAATCTGCAATGTAAGAAGATTGCCTGAAAAACCATCTCACTGCTTCTACTTTCTTGTTTGAATACTCTGCAATTGTGCTACTTCCATATGTAGTACACCAAGGCTGCCCAACTTAACCTGATAGCTTTAAGATCAGCCGCATTATGCACTCTAATTTTTCCTAACCAATCAATAGTTTCACTCTAAGAATTTGTTGGTCGGACCACGTTGAGTATATTTTGCAACCGATTCCAGACTTGTTTGGTATACCTGCGTCTAATCATGAGTAATCTTACCACTTATTGGATCAATCATTTATCCATTTCCAAAATATCCTTAAGGAAATCGACAAGAGGCTTAGGGATTTCTTGTGGAATGGCTCAAACCAAGGCAGAAGCAAAGCGAAGATCAGTTGGGACAAAATTTGCAGACCTAAACAACAGGGGGGATTGGGTATCCATTTTGCAAGGATGAATCATAGGGTGAGTGGGGGGCAGAATTTGTGGTGGTTATGCTACAAAAAGGAGGATTTATGGGTGAAATGGATACATAATGTATTCATTAAGCACAAGAGTATTTGGTTACTACAGTTAAGGCAGAATATGTCAAGCACTCTTAAAGAAATTCTCGAAACCAGACAATGGATGTAGGTTAGGTGTTCCATAGGATTGGGAATGGAGAAAGTACGCCTTTTTGGTATGATAATTGGCACTGTAAAGGTCCTTTATATAAGGTGGAGGAGTTACAGGGCTTAAAATTGGTGGTGAATCCAACTACCAAAGTAAGTATGCTTATTTGCAATAATCAGTGGATATGGCCCTTCCACAATAGTAGGAGTGCCAGTCTCATCATGAAAGAGTTGCCTCGATGTCAGGAAGGAGAGCTGGATGAAATTCAGTGGCTAGCAGATAACTCAAGGAAGTTCAACACAAAAGCCTGTAAAACATTGTTACAGGCTACGCAAAGCACAAGGCAGAGTGGGCAGCATTAGTATGGGATAGTGATCTTAATCTAGTTCACCCATTCATCTTATGGATGGGAATCAATGAAGGGTTGCTTACAGGGGATAAGATCAGGTTCTCCATTAGCAATTTGAACTGTGAGTTATGTAATGAGGAACTGGAAAGTTTGGAACACCTCATGATTATGCAAAGTTACCAATTGATAGAAGTCTACTTTTATATATTGTACAATTTGGGTGCCAATATTTTAACATGGAGGAGCAAGATGCAAAATGTTGTGGCAAGATTAAGTACAGGGGCATAATTTAGATCAATGGCACTAAGAACGTAACAATTATCCTTTATGACTTAAGGATGAGGTGAGTTGTTCAGTAAGGTTGTACTGTGATAATAAATCAACAATAAATATTGCACATAATCTAGTACAACATGACTAGACAAAACATGTTGAAATTGGTAGGCACCTTATTAAAGAAAAATTAGAAAGTGAGTTAATTTGTATGACTTATATTCCAATTGGAGGACAACTTGTAGATATGCTTACAAAAGGGTTGAGTAAGTATTTCAAAGTATCATTGGCAAGTTAGGAATGGCAGATTCTTTTTCACTAACTTGAGGGGGACTATGAAAAAGAGTGTCAAGTTATAGATAATTTGAGAAAAGTCAATTTCTTAGTTGTGGGATTCTAAGAGATTGTTCTCTTTTCCTAGGAAAGTATAGAATTCTAGGAGACTATTTTCATTTCCTAGGAGAGTGTAGAGTTCTAAAATACTATTTTCATTTCTTAGGAGAGTGTGGAATCCTAAGAGAAATTCCTAGAGATTTTTCTTATTTTTCTCATTCACTAAAGTGTATACAAGTATGTTTCCTGAATTTTGAGAATAAGATGATTCATTTTCTCTTTTATTTTGTGAGAAGAAGAAGTTTCAAGTCCAGGTTGTAGTATTAAGCATAGTCTGAATAAGATGCTTGCCTATCCTTGTTATTACTTGTCTTGAGTCTAATTGCCTTGTTATTTGTTTGCCACGTGTTTGGAGTCATATTTGGCTTAGCCGCTAAATTGAACTTGCAATAATTAATTTTGTTGCTACCTGTTGTAAGCTTGTTTCATCTCCTTTTGTAGATTCTGAGTTATCATTCCCTTGATGGTAAGCCACCTATTTTAACGAAGATAGATATTGGTGCTGTATATATGGGTTTCTATTAGCACTTTACCCATTAATCAACACATACAAACTAAGCCCATTAAAACCTACACTCGTAGGAACAAATCAGGAAAGGGAGGAGAGTCAGTTGCCATGTAGGCAAGTTTGTTAGAAGGTAGTTATGGAGAGAGAATGAGAAGAGATATAGCTGAACACCGAGGATAGGGAGGGGTACGGTTTTTGGTAATCATCGTAAGGTTGGTTTAGGCCTGGTTCTACTAGGAGGGGCGGCTTGCTCCAACTTGTTTTTCATCTTCTATATGTATCAATAATACAGTCTCTATTGAGGTTTCTATCAATTGGTGTTTTCGTTGAGAGTCCAGAGGAGGAGAGATTGTATGCAAACGTGAATGGAAGCTAGAGTGTTTGTAGTGGAAGCGTCTCTCAGGAGATAAGAATCATCTTTCTCAGCCCAGGAGGGGTTGGTTAAGTCACACAATACCAGGCTGAAGGACCTTAGGACACAGTTAAACACATTGATGGCCAATGTTGAGTCACTGGCAAAGTCCCAAAGCCTTCTACAGTCAAAATTGAGAGAAGGATTTTAAACTCTTAAGGCCAAAAACCCAGAGAAGCAGAGTATGGGAGAAGGAGGAGAAGGCTCACCAGTGCTCACCCATCTCGAGTCTTCTTCTTCGGGTGGGGACAAACCGATAAATGGGTCAGAACTTCACCGATAAGAGAACCACACCATTTTAGCAGCTACAGGGCGTGCATGGGAGGAGTACAGAAATGCAACACGATGGGTTGACCTTCCTTCGTTCCACGGTGAAGACCCATTCGTATGGGTCATGCAAGCTGAGTCTTATTTCATGATCCACGAGATTCCTTTAGAACTTAGATTGTTGATGATTCAGATATGCATGGAGGGAACCATATTGTACTGGTTCATGTCCATACGCGAGTTGGATCCTTGCATGACATGAGAACGCTTTAGGTGCTCCTTGTTTGACCGATATGGGGGAAAGGATGAAGGGAACCCAATCGGGCAACTTAAATCGATAGTCCAACGTGGGTCAGTGGATTGGTATATCGATGAATTTGAGCGGGTGACTTCGCAAATCACCCATTTTTCTGAAGAGTGGTTTATGAGATGTTTTCTGGGTGGACTTCGTGATGAAATTAGGAATTGGGTTAGAACCCATGACCCATCGACTCGAGCCGGCTGCTTTCTATATCATGCAAGGTGGAAAGGGGCCTGATTGGAGAGGGAATAATCTGACCCAATGAATCAAAACCCAAGCCTGGGATTTCCATTTCGGGGTATGGGTCTCGGTTGGGCATTTCCAATGTCCAGCGTCCTAGTCAAACGAGCAACCTATCTGTAAACATTAGGGGTGAGGGAAAGGAATTGTCAAACAGGCCTCGAAACACCATGGCTGATGGTAACCGACAAAGTGGACGAAAATGGAAGGGAACTAGGAACTTATCTTATGAACAATTTATGGAGAGAAGAGCTAAAGGGCTGTGTTTCAAGTGTGGCCAAACCTTTGGTCCATTTAAGAATACAAGTTAATTATCTGGGAAGGAGATGCAGAAGAAGATACAACAAATAATCTAGTCGCAGTGCAGGCAGAGGAGCACTAGGAGGATTAGGAGGTGGTTTGCAATTCGGTTGAGTACAGAGAGATCGGAAGAGATCAGACTTCACCAACAAAATCCATGGTTATGATGGGTAAGCTTAAAGAAATGCCTATTTTAATAATGGTGGATAGTGGAGCTAGCCATAATTTTGTGTCTAGTAAATTGGTAAAGGCCATGGGAATCCCTATTACCCCTACTTGAACCTTTGGAGTTAGATTAGGTCATGGGCACCGATCTTTCTCACAAGGTGTTTGCAAAGAAATCAAACTAGAAGTGAATGGAGCATAATTTAGCGTGGATGCTTATGTTTTCAATACTGGGGGACCTGATTTAATATTAGGCATTGCATGGTTGGAGACATTAGGGGTGGTCACGGTAGATTGGAAGAGGACGTTTATGTTTTTTGACCGAATGGGGACAGAAGTAACCTTACAAGGTATTAATATGCAAGGCTTTATTCCTTATGCTCTACAACAGATGCTTAAGCATGGGGAAGTGGAGATTGAAGGGTTGCTGTGGTCCATGGGTATTAGAGAAATTGTAACCGAAGGGAAGGGGTCTTTGGGTTCAGAATAGCAACAGGAATTGCAGGCCGTTTGAACTAGATTTGAGTTAGTGTGCCAATCGATAAAAGAGTTATGTCCCAAAAGAACTAGTGATCATGCAATTATTCTGAAAGAAGGGGCAGAACCAGTGAGTGTTCGTTCCTATAGGCACGTGCACTACCACAAGGATGAGATCGAAAGGCAAGTTAAGGAGTTGCTGGAAGCAGAGGTTATCAGACCTAGTATCAATCCTTTTTCAAGTCCCGTGATTCTTGTTAAAATGAAAGACAGGTCATGGCGAATGTGTGTCAACTACAGAGCTTTGAATAAACTTACGGTGCCCGACAAGTTTCCAATTTCGGTAATAGATGAGTGGATGGAGGAGTTACATGGGGCCAAGTACTTTTCCAAAGTGGATTTGAAGTCGGGTTTTAACTAGATCAGGGTTAGAGAGGAGGATGTCAATTAAACTGGATTTCATACTCATGAAGGGCATTATGAATACTTAATAATGCCTTTCGGACTCATGTATACACCTGCTACCTTTCAATCTAGTATGAATTCCATTTTCAAACTTTTTCTGCGCAAATTTGTTTTTATTCTTCTTTGACGATATCTTAATCTATAGTTCAGATTGGAATCAACATCTTCAACATCTGGCCTTGGTGATACAACTTTTATTGGACAATCACTTGTATGCGAATAGAAAGAATGCCTTTTAGGCCAGCAGTCCATGGAATACTTAGACCATGTTCTTTCATACAAAGGGTTAGCTATGGATCCACTGAAAATAAAGAGTATTGTGGAATGGCTTGTACCTAAGAATGTGAAAGGAGTAAGAGGGTTTCATGGGCTTACCGGGTACTAATGAAAGTTTGTAAAGGATTATGGCAGAATCGCGAAACCACTTACTAAATTGACCAAGAAAGATGGGTTTATTTGAGGAAAGGAAGCTCAAGTGGCTTTTGAGGAACTCAAAACGAGAATGACCACATCACTGGTTCTAGCTTTACCGAATTTCTCCAAGGAATTTTCAGTTGAGTGTGATGACCTCCGGGAGGGGTTTGGGTGCTGTCCTAAAGCAAGAAGGCCGTCCATTGGCTTACTTCAGCAAGGCATTAGCTGAATTGACTTATTCTAAGTCTGTTTTTGAGAAAGAACTGATGGCAGTAGTGCTAGCTATTCAACATTGGAAACATTTTTTAATGCGGAGGCATTTCAAAGTCTACACAGATCACAAGAGCCTAAAGCATCTACTAGACCAGAGAATGCCATCAATAGACCAGAAATGCTGGTAGGCTAAGTTGTTAGGTTTGGATTTTGAAGTTATCTACAAGTTGGGGAAGTAAAATGGGGCTGCAGATGCCCTTTCCAGAGTGGAAGAAGATAAATTGTTATTTACGGCAGTTTCAGCTCCATTTTGGGTTGATATGGATGTGATCTGGGAGGAGATTAAGGAGGATGCAGAATTGAATACACTCATGGAAACTTTACGACAGAATTCGAGCTCTAAACCAAAATATCATTTGAGGAAAAACTTACTGCTCTATAAGAACAGGTTAGTCCTCTCCCTTACTTCAACACTAATTCCCCATTTATTGCAAGCGTATCATTATTCTCCTCTGGGGGGACATTCTAGTTTTCTTAAGACCTACAAAAGGTTGGCTAATGGCTTATTTTGGCTGGGAATGAAGTCATCAATACAAAAATTTGTACGGGAATGTGCCACATGCCAAAAGAACAAATATTTGGCTATATCTCCAGCTTGTATTTTGCAACCTTTGCCCATTCCTAAGCTGGTATGGAATGAAGTTTTAATGAATTTCATTACAAGGCTTCCCAATTCCTAAGGTTATGAAGTCATAATGGTGGTAGTAGATTGGTTGTCGAAATATGCTCTTTTTCTACTTGTAAAACACCCATTCACAGCTAAAACAGTGGCTGAAGTATTCGTACGAGATGCGGTGAAGCTACATGGTATCCCTAGCTCCATATTGAGTGATAGAGATCCTCTTTTCACAAATAATTTCTGAAAGGAATTATTCAGGTTACAAGGGATAGTATTGAAGGTGAGTTGATCCTATCATCCCTAAACGGATGGCCAGACGGAAGTGGTTAATAGGTGTTTGGAAACCTAGCTTCGTTGTTTCACCTCTGAGCAGCCTAAACACTAGTCTCATTGGTTATCTTGGGCAGAATTGGTATAATAGTAATTAGCATGTTTCAATCGGGAGGACTCATTTTGAAGTTGTATTTGGTCACCTACCACCATCTATACTGCACTTCTTCCAAGGAGAGACTCAAGTGGAATCAGTAGCACTAGCCTTGGTTGATAGAGATGAGGCTTTATGCTAGCTTAAGCACAATTTACTTCGTGCCCAGTCTTTGATGAAGAAATTTGCAGATGCTCATAGGAGGGAGGTAAGGTACTAGGAAGGAGACTTGGTCTATGTTAAGCTAAGGCCACATAGACAGCTCACCATGGCAAGACGCATTTGTCCTAAGCTGTTTGCAAGGTATTATGGCCCTTTTAAAATTATTGGAAAGGTAGGGTAGGCTACCTACAAATTACAGCTTCCACCTACAACCAAGGTACATTCAGTTTTCCATGTTTTCCAGCTGAAGAGGGCGGTGGGTGATCATCCTATTTAGCAAGATCTTCCTCAAAGGTTAGAGGTGGACATTTCTGAAAAGGTTGAGCCAGAGGCAATCCTGGCTTCACGCATCATCAAGTCCAAAGGCAAAAAGATTCAGCAATGGCTTATCTGATGGAAGGCTAAGCCAGCAGAGGAAGAGACTTGGGAGGATACAGATTTCATTAAGGGACAATTCCCTTCTATTCACCTTGAGGACAAGGTGCCCATTGAGGAGGAGGGAATTGTTAGCACTTCCCTATTAATCAGCCCATACAAACTAAACCCATGAAAACCTACACTCGTAGGAACAAATCGGGAAAGGGAGGAGAGTCAGCTGCTATGTAGGCAAGTTTGTTAGAAGGTAGTTATGGCGAGAGAATGAGGAGATATAGTTGAACACTGAGGATAGGGAGGGGTATGGTTTTTTGTAATCATCGTAAGGTTGGTTTGGGCCTAGTTCTAGCAGGAAGGGGGGGCTTGCTCCAGCTTGTTTTTCATCTTCTATATGTATCAATAATACAGTCTCTATTGAGGTTCCTATCATATTTGGCTTAGCCGCTAAACTGAACTTGCAATAATTAATTTTGCTGCCACCTGTTGTAAGCTTGTTTCATCCCCTTTGTAGATTCTGAGTTATCATTCCCTTGATGGTAAGTCACCTATTTTAAAGAAGATAGATATTGGTGCTGTATGTATGGGTTTTTGTTTATATTGCGTTAACTGAATAATCATAGATGGAAAGGCTTGACATGTGTGCGTGCTAAATGCAAGTACCATTATCTAATTTCTAAAGAAATTGTATCATGAAACTTGATTTTGGAGGTGGTTATTACATGATGCAATTATGACTTTGATACTTAAAAGTTTTTATAATCTCTCTGGAAAATCGTTGTTATAAACATTCTCCACAAGTGCTTCCCACGGGTAAACCTCTCTGTTCTCTAATTGTCACAGAGAGAGGCAATTTGTATTGTTTGCCAACTTAATGACGGGGCAATAGCATGGAGTCAAATGAGATGTGCACAAAGAGGTTTTATTATCATTAGTTTCTAAAAATGGTCACTTGAAATTGTCGATTGGAGCTTGAGATTTGCATTAGAACATTCAATTTTTGTTTGTTGACCTTGCTAGTTCTTTTTACTTTTCCGCTTTTGGTTCATTTTTCAGAAAGTAGTTACCTTGTCCTGCTTGAGAAATGCCAGAAATAATGGTTGTAAGAAATATTATTGCACTTTCTCATGTCTGATAGTTTACATTGGTTAGCAATTAATTCTCTGCTTCTTTGATGTCTGATGAATTAAGCCTTCGTTGGCATTGGTTGACTCTTGGGTGCAAGAAGTTGCTCATTCATGCTGTTAGGAGAAGCTTTTGACGTGGCACCTCTTCTCCACTGTATACCATTTTCCATGTAACACTATTGATCATGTTGATCAATAAGAATAAGTGGGTAAATCCTGCGTAAATCATGTTCTGATCATTTCAAAAAATACATTTATTTACACATAAATCCTGATTGCTTTGTCTTTGATGTTGCTCAAGAAGATAAGAGAATCATCGTCCATAATAAATCCTGGGTGTGTTACTTATTGTTTATTGCAGGACAGATATTCCTGCTTTTGGTTACGTAAATTTTTGTGGAGATGAATTGTCTTGAGGTACTTTCAGCACCTCGACAGTTGTTTATGTATCTTACTGTAAAGTTATGATTAATTTGTTGGATTGCCTTTCAAAAAAAAAAAAAAACTTGTTGGATTGTCCAGTTGAAACTAAAGTTTGTCAGATTCTCTTTTCAATCACTTAAGCAGTTGCAAAATGGGGGATCCCATAATTGTCTTCTATGTTTTGGTTTCTTTAGTTACCGAAACTCTACGTATAGCTCACAGAGAGACAAAAAAGAACAGGTAGGGAGGGTGTACATGGAAGATCGAGCATGGTTTTCTTTACATCCTATGTAAAATGTTCAGTGGTGTCAAACTTTGTTCAGAATTCATTAGCACCTTTATCAGCCTTTTATCTTTTGGTCCATGGATCCTAAGAAGCTTGAAGTTTCATCTGCCATTGAGTTCTACTTCATATTTTGACCTCTCAACTTTCTGGATAGAATTCTTCAACTCCTTTTGAATGTTTAGCCTTGATGGTGACAGTACAATATCTTTCCAAATTGAACCAGCTGCACAAGCCGGATTTGGACTCTTGTAAAGTTCATAAATTGACCCTGCTTCCTCGTTCAAGCTACCTACTCTTTTTAAACAGTCTATTTCATCAGGGTCAACCAGCAGAGTTTTGTCTCTCTCCTTCCATCCTATCAACTTCGCAATCAGTATTTTGTTAGTCTCATTGAAACATTTTCAACAACTTCCAAGTACAATATCTTTTCACAGGTCTAGATCTCATAGCATGGACATTTCTTCTCAAGTTCTTAGTTGTTCTACGTTAATCTTATTCCTTCATTACATGTTTTTATTAAGAACGTGAAGAGTATGCTAGAGGTTCTGCATTTGAGGTAGCTGAGTTGAGGAAACTGCAATTGTATTCTTTTAATTAGGCTTCAAAACCTATAAGCTACGTGGTAAAGAATTATTTTGGAAATTAGTTTAGTGGGTTATGTTAATCTATTTCAACTTCAGGTGAAATTGACTACTAAGAGATCTATTAGCAGGATTTAATGTTTACTGAAGCTAGAATAGAAGAACGAAGTGTGAGGAACATATTGTACCTTAGGTGCGCCTTCCAAGGCATTGGTGCAATATAACCTAGCGTTGTCCACCAGTTGGCAGTAGGTCAAAAATGCATTTGCAAATCTCTTGTGGGACTTCAATTGTGACCTCACCCTTACAGCTCTTCTGCACATTATGGCTCTCCTGTGACAATGTCCAAATATTGCAAATCAGTATCTTGGGAAGAAAGAGCTTTCTTGATGTTGTTAACAATTGAAGCTAGACCATTTAGGGTAGTCTTAAAGTCTCACTCACCTTATGCCTCTGACCACAGCTAAATAAGCATCACAAACAACCCCAACCAGTTCTATTCTGTATGGTTTTCTCTTTTTGATTCCCTCTTGTGGTGGCTGTTCTTCGTCAATTTGCTCCCAATAGTTCTCACTTATAGTTCCATCATCACCGACCTTGTAACCAGCTCCCATGCGATATCTTCGGCAGTGTACATTTCTGGCCATTGTTATGGTTTGCACAACAAATGGTGCCCAGGAGAGTGTGCCATCCATAATCACATCTCGCCCTTCATTCAATGCTGTCACTAAAAGAGATGATGCTGCATCTGTGGATGATTGATGAACCTGTTTGAAAGTACTTGTGTTAGCATCTTATACTCTTTGCAGACCCTTGAAATTTCAGGAAGGAGACCATATTGAGTAATCGATGAACATCTATATCATAGGAGACAAACGTGTCATAGGAGAAATTTTTAATTAATAAAGTTAGACAACTTTCCTTGGAAGGACATGTCAGCAAGAAGAAGATGAAACATATTCTTGATTTGGAAGTGAATTCTGTTATCTCTACCTAGAATATGAGCAGTTCATAGAGTTCTTTCAAATATATACATTATTTTGATTATTTAACTTCGCATTTGCTAGAGTATTAGCTATATTGATGCATGGTGCTAATAGGTTCACTAGCTAAGAAAGACTGTGAAGACCAAAAAACGGTAGAAGAGTCATTTTATCTTACCAGTTCAGCGGTTTGGATCATGTCAACATGTCCTTTTGAGCTAAGGGCTTTGTAGATGACATCTGATTCTTTGAAAGCATCTGCTTCGATAATGACTGCATTTCCTGCTGCTCCTGCCCAGAATGGTCTGTTTCATAATGCATACAAAACCACAGCAACAAATTGTTAGTTCAAACTAACTTTCCTTTGCATTGCTGATTGTTCCAATAATGGATGTTTAGGAACCATATTCTTTACTCTTTGATGATGTCCTTAAGAACAGTACTTCTTCCTGCTCCCATGCCACCTCCCATGACGAGAAGGACTGGACTTCTGTCACTATGTGCCATTGGTGCCATCACTTCTGTACATCGAGAGTCATCAGTTGATACCAGCCCCATCGCCTTCATTTCTTCCACTAATGTATTGAATACTCTAGCTACCTTCAAGTTCTTTGTTACTCTCTCAAATCTCTGTTCCCTAAATGATAAGCACAAGAACCATGCCTTTTGTTGTTACAAATTGTAACTAGGATATGCTAAGCTAGAAAAGGAGAAGTATAATTAGATATTGAGGGATTAGCTTAGAGATTAGCATTCCCTTCAATTGTTATAGGAGTGGAATCAAGCTTGTATGAGTATAGATGTTAGTAGTAAAGATGCTTGTTAAAACTGAAAGTCTGTTCACTCCAATACTTGATGGTCACAACAATAGGCACCTAGTCGCTGCCATGACAATGTGCTTGAGCTTCTTTTTAGGCTCTGCATCCGCACTTAAAATCTGACATTGAATGCAAGAATTGCTATGTATAAGCAATTCTGGATAGTTTGATGAATAAATCCCCATCTACAACACGTAAAGCCATGGAAAGAGATTGAAGATTTTGTTCAAGAATATATCTTTATGTACCTGAGAAATCAGCAGATCTGCATGACTCCAATGAAATGCAAAATAACTAAGAATACATCTTTCAAACTCCTCTACAAGCTTTACAAAGAGTGAATCTGCATTAGGTTCCTCAGCAAAGAATGAAAACATATCTTCTTCGCACCCTTCACATTTTTTGATATAATCAGCTGCCAACTTGTTAAGCTGTCGACATTGTCTCTTGTCGACTATTCCCATTTGCCTAGCTACTCTCATGATTAAGCCAGAAAACATGTACGTATTTAGGACAAATTAGTTGTAATGTGATCATGAAAAATCTCATAACGTAAAAAGTATATTATTGAATGAAACAAAAGCATATTGTTAATAAATAAAAAATTTTCTCATGCACATAATGAGGGAACCCTTCAAGCTTTTCAGCATGACCTCTTCGGGAGGGTCTTAATCGTGGGATGATCTTTTGATCCCTTGCCTTTTTGATACGGTAACGTACTGCTGCTGCTATGATTATACCAAATGAAGAGGCGACAAGGATCTATGTGAAAGTTGGCTTATTGTTAATTACGATCTAAAGAGAGGAAAAATTCAATGAAGAACGGAACAATATACTCAATCTATAAGAGAACAAGGTGATGAGATTTGTTTCTTAATGCTTACCTTTCTGCATGTTTCAGAACTCCAGGAAGAATTTTGAGATGGATTCAATGTTGGGGACATGGGAACCAAGTTTTCCATTACTCTTTCTTCGTAGTTGCATGTTATTCGTTATATTTGTTTTGGGACTCCAATCAAATAACGACATATGTAGTTAGCTAACTGATTTTTGACCATGTGTAGTACTTGGATCTCGGTTCCTAGACATGGTATAAATGACCTCACTCCATGGCATTTCAAAGCACGTTGTCACATAATTCCTAAGATGAATTAGAATTTGTAAAGATGGTAGGAAGAGATGTATCACCTGATGTTTGTAAATTCTGTCATTTAGGTCCACTATCCAAAGATGAAAATAACCAATGAACTTGTTACCAGAATTGCTAACTCAAAAGAACGACTGGAACGTGAGAGCCAAAATGTTGGTGACTAACATAACAAAATGTAATATGAATTAGCTTGTATTGACACATTGGAAAAGATAAACAAATACAATTTCAATTCAAGAATTGTAAGTTGAAAATTGTTAAAAAGAAAATAAATTTTATTGATGAATAGTTATGTTAATTTCTCTCTAAAGTTTCACATAAATCCTTATTCATCTTAGGAAGAGTTCCAGACAAAATAGGAAACTTCTAATTTACCTTTAGAAAAGTTCTAAATAAAATAGGAAAGGAATCAAAGAGATTGAGTAAAATTAGAAATAAAAAATGAAATAAAATATAATGTTGTTTAATGCATGATCACGTGTCAGTCAATATCTAATTCTGCCCAGAGAGAGAAATGCATAGAGAAATGTTGGATAAGATGTGATCACATGCTAGTCAATATCCTATTCTGCCCAAAGAGAAAAAAATGCAGAAACGAATGTTGGATAAGATGTAATCATGTGTTGTTGAATGTCCCAGTCTGTCTAAGGATTCAAATGTCTCATCATTACCTCCACATATTAAAGAAATCAACCTTGAGTTATTGTCAGCTTATCCAAGCTCTATTTCATGGAAGTAAGGTAAAAATTCAATAACATTGAAGGCCGGAGAGATATTATCCATCTATAAAGGTAGTTAATAATGTAGGCATTGTCATTAATTTCCTTTTAATTTTGAATGGACCATAATTTTTTTGTTGCAGTTTATGATGACTTCTAGTAGTTCATTTTTTGCTAAGGAAAACCATAACTTCGTCTTCAACATTAAACACTTGAGCTCTCCTATATGGATCAACTTTAGCCTTGTACTTCTTATTAGCTCTTTCAATGTTCTTCTTTACCTCCATTTGAATCTCTTGTGCCTCTTTAGCTAACTTTGCAACACTAAGAGAAACTTTAGAAGATTTAGGCAATTTAACAAGATTAAGAGCATGATTAGATACCTTGGTGTAAACCACAAAAGTTGGCAATCGACTAATGATACTATAAACTACATTGTTGTAGGCAAATTCTGCTTGTGTAATTAATAAATCTCAACTTTTTTGTTTTTTTGACGACATATGCATCTTACCAAATTACTCAAAGTCTTGTTCACAACCTCTGTTTAGCCATTAGTTTATGGGTACGCAATGTTATTATACTTAAGAGAATAATCAAATAAGCCCCATAAGGTCCTCCAAAGATACTCAAAAACTTGGTGTCAGGATTAGAAGTAATGGATTTAGGAGCATTATGAAGTCATACCAATTCTCTAAAGAATAGTTTGGCAATCGCTATAGCATTCGTCGTCTTTTTACAAAGGATAAAATATGTCATTTTAGAAAACTTGTCCACAACCACAAAGATAGAATCTATACCTCTTTGTATTCTTGGAAGGTCCAATATGAAATCTATAGACAAATCCTCCTAAATAGCTTTAAAAACTAGCAATGGTATATACAAACTAACATTTAAAGCATGCCCCTCATGAGCTTAAAAAAGTTGGCACCTCTCTATAATAGTAACAATGTTTCTCCTCATCTTCGACTAATAGTATCATTTTCTCACCTCTTTAAGAGTCTGGTCTCTACCAAGGTGACTAACTAAGCCTCCCCTATACAATTCTCTAATTACCTTCTTCTTAAGTGAAGTTTCTAAAAGACAAAGCTGATTTCCTTTTATCAAAAACCTATCATGAAATAATTATGAGACATTTTCATCAAACATAAGTCCTATATCTCCCTAAAATCTCCATCACTCTCATATAACTCCTTTAAAGGCTCAAGGCATTAAACCTCCATACTCAAGGTCTTCACTATATCAACCCTTCTACTTATTGCATCATCAATCACATTATTCTTCCCTACCATGTATATCATTTCATATGGGAACTTATTAACAAAAACTGACCTTCTAGCATGCATCTTTGTTTTCAATTGTCCTTGACTTCCCAAATACTTCAAAGCTTGATGATCAATGTATAAACTCAACTATTTCCTAATTAAATAATGTTCTTACATCATCAACACTATCATAATAGCATAAAATTCTTTATCATAAGTAGATCACTTTTGCTTAGTATCACATAATTTTTTGTTAAAGAAGGGTATTGTCTTTTTCTCTTGAGATAACACAGCTCCAATTCCAACTCCATTAGCTTCACATTCTACTTTCTCACTCAAGATTTCATTCTCCTTTGGACTCGTATGGTAGTAAGGTAAGTTAGGTAATGTAGCGACCCGAACTTTGCGTACCGAGTGGGTTTTTCGCGCACCTCAAGAGGCCCACGACCGCGTGACCTAAACCTAAATGTAACACCCCACTCCCGCGTGACCCAAACCAGACATCGTTGGTGATATCCGAGTCCGTGCCCGCGAGGGTGGCGTGCTACACTAGTCAGTCGAAACTCAGTATAAAATTTTTCTTTTTAAAACATTCATTTGCGCGGAATAAACAGTAATCAATTTGAGCCCACATTCATAAATAAACATTTTCAGTTATTACAATCATTCAATAATAATTTACAAAAGTCATTTAATGAAC
>JANZLC010000009.1:13833960-13849326 GCA_026413385.1 Erythroxylum gracilipes
CATAATCTCATTTACATTAACATATCAATTAATCCCAACACAAATTAATCTATCAAGACCCCAAAAATCATCTAATCATGCTTAATCGAATAAAAATATTTCAGGGGCCAACAATTACCCTTGAACATTCTCACATAACATTTCTTCTAGAAGAATCTCCCCTATTGTCTTATGTTTTTAATGACACCAAAATTATTCAATTTGGTTTAGTGATTCAAAAGATATACTTCAAACATTTTTGGACTGCTCTTGTCCACATAGTATGCTATGCACTACTTCCATATGGAATTTAAGCATCTTAGAAACTGAATTAGATTCCATTTTTTTCATACCATTTGTAGCTCCATGTCTCTAGTTTATGACAAAACCAAAATCATTTCATTTGGATGTCAACTAATCCAAAAAAATCGAAATACTGAAGTATGTTCAGTGAGATAACACCAGTTCATATTATTGAAGAACACACTCACTGTACCCGTCCCACTCTTTTCACTCAATCTTTCTCCATACATTTCATATGGCTATAATTCTTGTAGAAATGTAGAGCAATGTCTTACGAATCTAATGGTTCAAGAATCAGATCATTTGGATGTCTAGAGAAGATGTTATGGATAAAAGAATCCAACATGTTCATGTCCTTACTCATATTGTACATGCCTTGGCGCAATTTCCATAACTCTCACTATAAGTGTCAGATTGACTTTATTTTTAGACTATTGGAAATACGACTTCGAGATCTACAACTTTCATTAGACCTTGAAGGCCAATTCTATCATCTAACATCTGTATCGTCTCACTTTTGTATCGTCTCACTTTCCATCGTCTCATTTTCCATCGTCTCATTTCCATCGTCTCATTTCCATCATCTCATTTCCATCGTCTCATTTCCATCGTCTCATTTTCCATCGTCTCATTTCTATCGTCTCATTTCCATCGTCTCATTTCTATCATCTCATTTCCATCGTCTCATTTCTATCGTCGTCTCATTTCCATCGTCTCATTTCCACCGTCTCATTTCCATCGTCTCATTTCCATCGTCTCATTTTCCATCGTCTCATTTTCCATCCTCTCATTTCCATCATCTCATTTTCCATAGTCTCATTTCCATCGTCTCATTTCCATCGTCTCATTTTCCATCGTCTCATTTCCATCGTCTCATTTTCCATCATCTCATTTCTATCGTTACATTTCTATCGTCTTATTTCCATTGTCTCAATTTTTTTCTCCAGAATGTCTCCACTTATAAGGATAATAAGTTTTGACTCCGATGTCCAAAATTTTCATACTATATACTGTTGGAAAGATAAAAGAAATATCGACAACTTTCCAGAAGGCAACTAAAATCTGTTTATATCAATCCCAAATTTGCCCATAAAGTCCGAAGACGAATTTCCCATTCATACACCAACATATTGCACCAAATTCGTAACTTCATGACAACTTTTGAGATTCTTAGAGATAGAATTGGAATTCTATGTCTCATAAGAAATTTAGCCATACATTTCTAGTTTAATCTAAATTAAGAATCATCTCGTTTAGATAACTAGAGAAAAAGTTATGATTAACAGACTGAAGCAGACGCAGTAAATATTTTCCAGATCACTACCAATCTTGCTTCTAAATCTTTCCTTATCACAACTCATACCAAGATCACTCTTTCTACTCCTTCCACTCCTCATTTTCAATAAAATCACATTTAATATCAATTACACCACTTTTTATGCAAAAACATTCCGTATTTATGTGCATATATGCTATCATGATGCATGAGCAAGAAAATGCATTGTCTTAATTTCTCTTTGAGCTCACATGTACTGAAATTTCAGGTCCTAGCCCTTAGTATGGGGACAGGATGTTACAAAAGATGATATAGAGAATCCTAATGGACAAGGAATCATTGTGGATTAAGTGGTTATACATCTATATAATTAAGGGAAATAGCCTCTAGGGTGTATGGTTTCAAAAGCCTCACATTCTTGGCTCTTTAACCAACTGCTAAAGTTAAAAAGCTTATGAAGTAAATCATGCATTAGTATAAACTTTACGTTCAATACATAAAATGCATAAGAAAGGGGGTTGAATTGTGTATCCTTTTTCGTGAAAACAATCCCCTTCTCAATTTCTTTGAAAACTTGTTTTTTCAAAAACTATTCAGTAAGAATATCTCAATATATTGCAATTAACTTCTAAGTACTTGTATAAACAATAGAAATTAAAAGTTGAGAGTTAGAGAGAGTTAGAGTTGACACAACAGTTTTATCCTGGTTCACCCCAAACGGTAGGCTACGTCTAGTCTTAGAATCCTTTCTGAGATTTCACTATACTTCTCAAAAATACAAGTATTCTTTTCACCGAGCCTCTTCAGGTCTCTTACAGTAAGTATTCTTTTCTCACTTAGCCTTTTCAGGCTCTCAGCTTTTCTTCTCTCTTACAAAGATATATTGCGAGCTTTGTTACAGAGAATAATAGCTTTAAAGTTTAGCATAATAAATACAGTGTTTCTCAAAGTCACTAGCTTTCTTAAAATCTCTAACTTGGCTAACTTTTTGTAACTCTTGCAGTCTTCGACTCTGACTCATATTTATAACCTTTGTCTTCAACTACTTCTTGATAACCGCTTCTTCCTTTTTGTTTCTTAATCTTTGAAGAAACAGTTATTCAGTTGAGTTTTGTCACTAACTTAAATTGATTAACCATCCAACGTAGTATCGGGTCCTCGCCTTCGTATTGCTTCGTCTTATCTTTCGGCTTCGTCTTAGTTTTTCGCTCCGTCTTACTTTCTTCCATCTTATTTTTTCTCTTCGTCTTAGTTTTCCACTTCGTCTTAGTTTTTCACTTCGTCTTACTTTCTTGCGTCTTATTTTTCTGCTCCGCTTCGTCTTAGTTTTTCGCTTCGTCTTAGTTTTCCGCTTCGTCTTACTTTTTTGCGTCTTATTTTCTGCTTCGCTTCGTCTTAATTTCTTGCGTCTTATTTTTCTGCTCCGCTTCGTCTTACTTTCTTGCGTCTTATTTTTTTCTCTGCTTCGTCTTACTTTCTTGCGTCTTATTTTCTGCTTCGTCTCAGTTTCGCTTCGTCTCATATTTTTGCTTCTGCATCGTCTTACTTTCTAATATTATTATTATTTGATTTTCATCAAAATTATTAATCATGAAGTCATTTTGACTTAACAATCAGATCCACTACCGGGTTACGCCACTCATCGCCTTATCGCCAGCTCTCAATACCACCATCAACAATTGCCTGACACATTATATTTCAACTTTGTATATATATGCATCTCTCACTACGCTACTCTTATAATTTTAAGACAATGCCTCTAGTGTGAAACAATTATTCTCATTGCCAATTTTTATTCTCATTTTTAAAATTATTAATCTCCTAATAACTTCAAGAAAACTATCTTCTTATCCCTCGGGGTATTCAAAATCTTCTCCACTAGTCTACACTAGGCTTATGAGTATTATTTTGTAAACTGATCGGTACCTGTATTTTCACTGGATATTGATTAGTACCTGAGATACTAGTATATTACTAAACAAATATGTAAATTAAAAAATAAAAGATCAAATAAAAAACTTATCAATCCTAGCTTTGCTGTCACCCTCTTACACTCGGAGACAAACCCAGGTACCACATTGCTGAAGAGAGAAGATTGAAGATATAATACCCTTGAAGAGAGAAGACAACCACCATAAAAGAAGAGAAGATCCAGTCATTAACCACCAACCACTAGCCACAAGTGTCTCTAGAGTCCAAAACCTTCATCATCATATTTCCAACGGTCTAACCTCCAGTTCCTCTAATCTGCCTTGCCGCCCATCATCTCCAGCTCCTCAAATTTACCACCCCCCATTAAATTTTTAATTGATTCACACTAATATATTCTCCAAGTCTCCACTCTCCACTCTCGACCATGTTATTTACATACAATTTTTGTTTTATATAATAAACTTGTTATGGTATTTCTTTTTTAAAATAAATATTTTAATTTTTTGTAATCAAACTATTAAATTAGAATATAAGACTTATCTAAAATATAAAAATTAATGCTAAAATAAATAAAATATACTTATTTATTTATTTTTATTTACAAGCATAAATATTTAAGAAAATATTAAATATTAGCAAATATAAGTAATTGATATGTAGATATCAATTAAATAAGATTTTGAAAAATCTTAACATACTTATATTTAAAAATTAGATGATTTACATTTTTGTTTACTAGAAAGTTAAAAATTAATATTAATATTAAATAATAAAAACTAAAACTAAAACTAAAAATTAAAATTAAATATAAATTATCAATTGTTGAGGGACTATTTTTATTTTTATAAAATTCAAGGATTATTTTATAATTTTTAATAATTACTTGAAACGGTACCCAATAATATCTGTACTAGTACTGTATCATATTAGAACTAAATTCAGTACCGATAATGATACAATATTCATAACATTGTTCTATACAAATTTTCCTCAGAATCTCCCGCTACTTACTCTACTGTGTTGACAAATATTTGCTTCAGACATTCATTAAAATGACGGTATAGTTCTTGACATTTAAAGCACTTTAAAAGGGCTAGTTCAATATAAAGGTTGGTAGGTTTAGTAGCTGGTGTAGTTTGTTTACTAGAATTTCTAGGTATGAAAATGGGTCGAGTCGGCCCAGGCCTACCTAGGCCTGAGTCTGACCTAATGACCTATTGAGCCCTAGACAGGAGGCCTGAACTCGAGCCCTACAAGCCTAAGGCAACCTAACTTAAGCTTAAGCCCGACTTGGCTTTGCTCGAACTATTTTTTCAAATTAAAAAATAAAAATGATGTTGTTTATAAGTATCAAGTCAAGCTAACCTAGGCAGTCCGAGTCCAAGGTTAGCCCTAGGTCTAACTTTTTGAAAAATTTGATCCTAAGGCTTAGTCAACCGGGGGCCAGACCTGTTAACTTTGGGTAGGGCTGGGCCAAGCCTGGACCTAATTTCCATCTTTAAGAATTTTCGCTATTGATATTTCCCTTAGTAAAGCTAACAACTTCTTGTCCTTTTTCACTTATCTGTCTCTCATTATTCCCCATTCTCCTATAATCTTGTGACCTCTCATTGATCAACATCTTAGTCCTCATAACCAAATTCCTTGATTCATGAACATTCAAGGACATTTGAATGCCAATTGTATCCCAAATTATTGGTTTCAATCCCCTCAAATATCGAGCAACTTATTGTGGTTTGAGTTTTCCCAAATTATTTCGGGCTGCCAAATTTAGAAACTCAACAATATATTTATAAATATTCTTATTCCATTGAATGCAATTGTAACAGGTGTCGAACAAATATTGCTCATACTCTGGAGGCAAAAAACGTCTCCTAAATAATTGCTTCATCCTTTCCCAAGTAGACACTGGAGCTTACCCCTCTTTTCACTATTCTCCTTCAATTGATTCCATCAAACAATAACCCTCTCTTAAGCCGATAAGCAACTAACTTTACCTTCCTCTCATCTAGAAATTCAGTATAATTAAAGAAATCTTCTACTTCTTCGAACTAATCCAAAAAGGCTTCTATATCAAGGTCATCACTTGAGGATAGAATAGTTACCTTTAGTTTGTACTCAGATCACCCCCACTTTGTGTACGACAATCTTCTCTTGGGATAGTTTCCTTATCATTGCTAGGTTCATCAGCTCTTATAAAAGGTGTTAGAAGTTGAGGTCGTGTAAGGGTAACTTCCATGTCAGCTATTTCTCCAAATCTTAGGTTATTGTCGCTTCACATTAATATTTGTAGTTGCCCTGTGACTGTAGCCAACTGTTGTTCAATATTGCAAATAGTTATCCCATGTTCTTCGATTCTTCTCCAAACATCGAATAATCCTTGAATGTTGTCATTAGGATTATTTGTCATTGTCAGAAAGAACAAGCTTGATAAGATTTATAGTTCTGATACCACCTGATGCAGTAGAAAAAATAAACAAATATAATTGCAATATAAGATATGTAAGATAAAAATTATCAAAAAGAAACTAAATTTTATTGTTGGAGAATTATGTTAATCTCTTTCAAAAGTTGTTAGGTTTACATAAATCCTAATTCATCTTAGGAAGAGTTCTAGACAAAGTAGGAAACTCTAATTTATCTTAGGAAGAGTTCTAATTATAATTCATTTAAAAAAGTTCTAAATAAAATAGGAAAGGAATCAAAGAGATCAAGTAAAATAGGAAATACAAATAAAATAAAATAAAAAATTATTCAAAATCTTGAACAGAAGGCTGTTATACAAGGTATGATCATGTGCTAGTCAATTTCCCATTTTGCCCAAAGAGAAAGAAATGCATAGAGAAATGTTGGATAACACGCGATAACATACTAGTCAATATCTTATTCTGGCCAAAAAAAAATCAAAGAAGAATGTTAGAAAATTATGTAACGGTAAATGCCTGAATTTGATTAAGAATTCAAATGTCTAATCATTTACCTCCACTTGTCAAGGAACTCCACCTCGAGTTATTGTCAACATATCCAAGGTTTGTTTCATGGAAGTAAGGTGAAAAATCAGCAATATTGAAAGTTGAAGAGATATTTATCCATTCATAGAGGTAATTCAATAATGTGGACATTGTAATTGATTTTCTTTTTAAATCTGAATGGAACATACTTCTTTTGTCTCTTGAGAGAATATATTTAGCGGCAGTGTTTTAGTTAAATGTCAGCTTGCACGGTTTAGATGATTCAGTAATTTTGCTTGCATCGATGGAATGAGATGTTTCTGTATTAACAAAAATTATGCCCAGAGGATAGTTCGTGAGATGGGGGACTATTGTAAGAGCTACTTCGGTCTCTCCCACCAGTCCATCAGCCCATCCAACAACAACAGGCCCAACAGACTAGCATACAACATTCTAGAAGGATTCTCCTCTCTGTAAATTTGTTATTTCTGTTGTAACCGTATACATATTGTACAGACATAGCCATCACACTAGTATATATTCATACTCTCTCAACAGTGTAAAGTTGCTGAGTGAAATAAGAAATTCTTTACATCTTCTTCGATATTTACAACTATATTCCAAACCTTAAAAGGTGAATGCGTTTACTGTTTTACATAAGCTACTAAAACTAGTTAGATCGTTTATATCATCGAGCTGGATAATTTGTGAATCGGAAATGTGGACAATTGCTAGCTGCTTTTCCCATCTGATGAAGATTATTGTGTAGATAGTAGGCGGGTAGCTTATTATGTTCATGTATGGGAATCATCGCCATAAAGCATTGATTTATTTTCACTGAAAGAGGTATCTGAGACTTATTGTAGCTAGCGGCTCTCTCTTAAGAAAAATTAGATTTCGAATTCAGCTACAGATTAAGTTTAGCGAAATGTCACCTTACTTTAAGCATGAAAAGAAGTTCAGAGTTGCTAGCAGACGTATGGATGGGCTACTTCTCTGAATAGGCATAGTCAGAAACTCTTGGTTCACTGCCTGTGGTCAGTAGTGAAAGCAATATGCGTGAGCATGAACTTCAGGTAAAGCTGCAGGCTTATGTGTCTTTATCAAATTCACGATAGCACATGCATGTTGATTTAGTAACATTGCACAGTGATATTGGGAAATAAGAAGTTTGTAATTCTACTATTTGTTAGGTTAAGATATTTTGCAGTCGTGGACTAATTGTCTAATGGATAATCCTCGTGCTTTTCACCAGAGATACGAAATACAATCAAGTGAAAAGAGCTTGTATTAGGCAGTTGTGGATTCTGAAGCCAGTCCTGTTAACATACTCGGGAGGCTGATAATATTCAGGTGGAGATTATAGAAACAGGTTTTCGTTGTTGCAGAAGTAGATTATGTAATGTAAGGAGTTGATATGTGTTTTATGTAGCCATCACCTTCCAAACTGTAGTAAGGTTATCTGCTATTCAAGTAGTGTTCCTCGGAATCTATTCCCCGTTCACAGACATTTTTATGCGAAAAGACGCGGACAATTCTTCAAAAGAATTTTTGCTTTACCTAACTACCCTCTCCTCTTTTTCCAAATCATTCACGACCTTTTAATTGTCATGTCAGAGTCTGGAAATGGGCACCAAAAAATATGGTAGACAACAGTATTATACTCAAATCACTCCAATTCCAGGTCCCACATCAATGACGTAGCTACACTTGTGCTGATCACGCAGGTCCAGTTCACTGTGGTTGATGGCATTCAGGGGTAAGTAGCCCTCTCCTCAACTAATATACAATTTCTTTTTGTCATATGCAAACTAAATATGTCATCATCTTTTTACGAAAATGTTTAATGTTCAAAGAAATCAGCATAAGAGGGCTTTTCCTTCTTCAGTCGCAGGATAATAGGATCTTAATGCTCTTAACTACTATGAAGCCTGATTTTAAGCTACTAAAGGATTTCCTTAATTTCTCATTCGAGCCAATATCATGGAGGGTGGCTATCAGGTAAAGGTTCAAATAGTGGGACTAGCTCCTTCAAGAATTTCCAAATATTGAGATTTTGGATTGAATTATGTAGAAATTTTAGGTGGTAGATATTTTGCAGATCTTATGTATGTAGGTCATCAAAATCAAAACGGTCACTTAATACATTCTTCAAGTGTTAAAGATTTATGGATCTTAGAAGAATGTATTTCCAGAATCATTGCTCCACTAAAGAAGTTTAAGGAATTGTATGACATCCCATTTTTCATGTTTTAAGTAGCAAACTCCAATACCCTGTACTTTTTAAAGCTTTTATGGTGTAGTTTTTTTTTAATAACTTTGAAATTATAGCTAGTATTTTTGGTATATATTAAATAAGTTCTTAAATATACATAATAGTGTATTTCAGTGAATCAACAATTTATGATACAAACAACCATTACAACTCTCACACAAAGCAAATCATAGTCTTTGTTATTTAGAAATAATTTAATTATTATGCATACTAAATAAATTATTTAATTAATTAATAATTCAAGATTAAACAAGTAGTAAAGCAAATTCAAACCTCCAATATTTAAAAATACATAATGAATTCTTATAAAAATTCAAACTCAACTCCCAACATTGAAATAATTATGAAGTCTTAACTTATAGCCACTTGGACCGTAAAAGTCGCTCATCATTTGATTTATTTTTGGTTTGCAAATTCGTTTAATACCCGCACAAGGAAAACAAAAATGGTGAAAGTAGCGAGACTAGCTTTCTTGGTAACCTTTTAACTTCCTTTATCGCTTTTTGTGTTTTCATATCAAATCTAATGAATGTAAAAAGTATTGTGCTTTCACATTAGCAATATGTAGGTTAAGCATAGAATGCTTGGGAATACTACGATTATGACTCTTGCTCCCATATAAATGTTAAAGGCAACAATACTATATCTCCCTTCAGTCTTCGTCCCGGCAAAGGGGGTACTCTGACTCCAACTTTTGGCCTCGACTTTCCACGTGGAATCACCAGAAGAATACTTGACGGTAAATTTCACTAACAGACATTTATATTGTTGTCATGTCATGTCTGTACGAAAAGAACTGCCTGTTCACTTTAAGCTTCTTGACGCACAGAGATATATAGATATTGGAATAGTAGTTCTATATACTTGCAGCCATGGAAGTACGGTTCCTTTCACAACCTCCGCTAGATATGACCCACCTGTATTTATGACCTTCACAGGTAAAACTTATTTTCCATGGTGGCTGTGAATTTTGGGGTTTGGAGCAATACCACAATAGTTAATTTCTGATCCATCTGGAGCGAAGAGTTTGGCATGCACAAACTAAAGGCTATGATGAGATGATCCTTACAAGAAAAAATAACAAGTAAAACTCAAAGCTCACTTCCCTGTCACACGCACACATGTAATGTTTAGTAGTCGTAGTGCAAAACTTGCGCACGTATTTGTTGTTAATTTCTTCAAGCAAAAGCTGTATGAACTAACCCGAAAAGACAAGGAAAACCTGGTTTTAGAGTTAGATATATACATGAACATGACTATATTCGTTAAGTTAACTTATCAAACTAAGCTCATTGAAAGAGACAGGATTCCAGATTATACCTCAAAATTGCAGCTGCCTCTTTGAAGTATCATTACTTCATATCTATGGCGCTGCCCGTTTCTTTTACTTTCTATCTTCATTCTAATTATTCTTGATCATGAAATGAAGAGGAAATATATATAGCTGGCCGACATTTATGAAGCAGGAGATAGTAATGAACTGATCTTTCTAGCATTTCTCAGTTCTGCAACAACACCAGAGTTGAAGATGAATCAAATGTCAGTGATACAACCATATATAAGGTTACAATCTTCGGTTCACGAGCAAAAGATAAAAAATTCATGTGTTAGACCCCGCAAAAGCCAATCAGATGCACGTGGTTGGGGGGAATGAAGCCTGGTCCGAAATCATTCAGTTAGTCAACAGCTATATGAGCTTCAAATGAATGACATCGAACCAGGCGAAATTCCCCTCAACTGTTATACACAAGATGGAGAGAGAGAGAGAGCAAGAGCGAGAACGAGAGAGAGAGAGGGCATCTATGAGTTTAGATTTGGCCATGCATTGTTCCTTTATGGGTCCTTATATACGTAGGAACGAGAAAGATATTCTTGCTTAAAGGGTCACATGACATGGAAGTCCACTTTCTACACTGCCCCTATGTCTGCTTTTCACACTTAGGTTTGCTTTCTACAGTATATGAAATTGTTTCTAATTATATGAGTCTAAACAAGATATGTTTTGGGTTGAATGAGTAAACCACGCACATTCTTTTCTTAAACATGGTCTAAAGGCAATAATATTTATTAAAAACATGTCTGTAAAAGTTCTATGATGTACTTTGAGCAAAGGACATGGATGATTTTCCTTGGGAGTTTAATTGAAAGGAAATGGTATTTTCGTTTCATGGCTTATCCTAGTTTCATGACAGGGTCGCTTAATTCATTCCTCTTTAATTAACAATTTAACATTACATAACCTAAAATTTTAAAGTTCGAGAACACAGACTCGTAATTGACTCAGTTTAAATATTGTAGTTTGCGTCACATATGGAAATAGTCTCCTTGGGAGGCCTCCAATAGATTTAGAGGAGGTGATTAGTCTTCTTGTTTACAAAGCTTTGATCTACATGTGTCCGTTCTCAAGTAAAGTATGTCTTTTGCTGGCCACTATAGTAGGAGTAGGGGGTGATGAAGAATCTTCATCAATCAACAACCCAGTCTTTTGTTCCAAGCTTATCATAGATTGTTATCATGTAGCCACTAAACAATAAATGCAAAAGGACAGAGAAGTAGAAAACAAACTCATCGGCTCAACAGCTTGAAAATTCATATGTAAAAACTTCTATTCTTTTGGTAAGATTAATCATTACTCTTTTTTCTATTCTTGTAGCATTAACTAAATAAATAGATATAAACTTATAAAACAGTAAAATTGAATATCACAATAAGAAAGCGATTGATTATAAGGGGAAGTTGAATTCCTTCAAATCAGAAAAGTTGCAGATAAAGTAACAAACAAAAGGATCAACCGACAGCTTAAATTTTTGGGCCAAACAAAGTAGGCCGTTTAGCATATTACTTTAAGCAATCGACCTTCCACAACACGCAGAAGAAGAATATTTTCATCATCAGTGCCCTAGAAAATATTGCCAAATGGATTCCTAGAAAGTGGCTGACTGATATACTTTTTACTCTCTTCCTCGATACACATATTTGATTGCTCAAGCCTGAGTGCTTCTTCAAAGTAACTTCAATGCTGTGGGACTGAAGTTGTTGCATTCTGTACATTACATGCGCATAATGGAGTTTCATTTACTTATTAATTGATACTATTATTCCTGTAAAAGATGCTGGAATAAGATTGACTATTAATTTAGAGTAATTCTTACCACCGTTTCTTTTCACAAATTTGCAACTTAATAAATTTATTAAAATATATTTAAACTTTAATTTTCATCAAATATATTTAAACATAATTTATGAGTTTAAGGTTTATTTAATAAAAAATATTTTTTAAAATAAAAGTGAAGGGTTGATTTTTGTAAAGTTAACTTGCTACTTTTTAATGTAGTGGAACATGTACATGACAAATCTGTCAGTTAACTAACGCACCTTTTACATTAATCAATTAGTATTTCTGTCAAGTAAGGCTCGCTAACTTAGTTGGATGTTAAATTCAGTAAACCATAAGATTTGGTGAACACTAAATTCGCACAAGCACATCATTGTTCTAACACGTAGGGGTATGTAGGGTATGGACCAGTACCAGATTGAGACAGCAACAATGATGATATCCAGCTAAGGTACTTTCTCCCATCATCACAGTCCTGTACAGTCCAGTTCCATCTGAAGTAAAAGCAAAATAATGTGTATTAAGTACAAACAAGCCGTCCCTGGCCAAAAATCCATATGGAATGTGGAACCAAAAAACTTACCTGACACAGACTTCAAATGAAAAATGTGGAGTCAGAATAGACAATTTTGGTCCCCTTTGTTTGGAAATGCTTGATAGAATAAAGTTAATATGACATAACTTCCGATAAATCTCGCACCTATCAGTTAACGAAGAAAAGCTGAGGGAATCGTTGCTCTCTTCATATTTAACTTGTATTATTTCTCCATGCATAAAAGTCAAAATACCTTTTCTATTAGCAGTCTGTTTGCATCTTTTCGGGGGCAATCTTTCTGCACCTTTTTTTATAGCATGGATCCACTTTAAAGTTGGATGCCATTTTCAAGTGTTTTAGAAAAAAGAAGGACAATGTTAGTTTATACCACTTGAAGTCTTGAATTGGAATAGGTACCTTCTCCATTTGGCTTGAGTTGCTTGTTATAACGAGGCAAATCATCACTACTAAGAAATAACCCATTACGATAATGTACATATTTGCATAGTAGGTCCTAGGTTAAGAAGTATTTAACACAGCATACGAAACTGTTGATAGCTATTGTATTATTACGAATCCAAGTTTTCCGAGGAGAAAAGCTTTTGGCTTACACAACTTTAATAATTTTATATCATTATTATTAATATTAGAATTAAGTTCAAGACTCTGAACAGCCTTTTCAGTTTTATTTGAATTGAATATTAAGTAACAATTTTAAATACTTTCATATTTGTATAAGTTGTAATGTATCTTATCTCAATCTTCTCTTTAACTTCTCTTGTAACACTCCTCATGTTAAGTTGTAAGAAATTCAATTATATTAATTACTTTTTAACAACACGTAATTAATACAAACATAAAGTCATCCATAATTATCTAAAAATAAATATGATAAATAAATTTTTTAATGATAATATAAAAATTTTATTCTTTTACATAAAATACAAAATTTTTATACTTTTTTATAGATGCAGAAAAAAGCTAAAAGACACATATTTAATTATTAATTATAATGTATACTTCAAAAAATATGTGAAAAGTTTTTAAAAAATATTATATCATAAACTTAAAAGATCTACTAAAAAAGTCTAACATATTTAGAGATGACAATTTTGCTCATGCCTAATTTAACCCTACCTTACTCGAAATCAATGCGCATTGCCTAAATTGATCATATTTTATACTAGATTTAAGGTTGAGATTCATAATTTGTCTTAACCTAACCTTCACATATATATATTTTTATTTTAAAAGAGGAGGGAGGGAGGGAGGGAGGAGATGATTATATTTTTTAATTTTGAATACTTAAATCTCTAATTTAACTGTTAGTCTGTCTCATCCCGTGATATCATCCTCTACTTGGTATCTTTACTTGTCTCTTTTATTTCTGCATTCAAATGTTTGGTATGCTACTATGATAACCATTACAAAGTATTAGATGCTAAGGCTTTCTTTGGAGGTTTATGAATGCCATTTTGAATAAGGAATTTCAAGGTAAAAAAAGGTTACTTCATCTTTCAATTTTTGAAATATACATATTTACATTTCTTTTCTTTTCTTCATTGCATATTGTCGTTTTCTTTCTAGTTCATTCATGGTTTCATTTCTCTTTTGTGAACCCTTTGAGTTGATATTTATTTATTTGAAGGCAAGTTTTTGCAGATATTTAACATGAGCAATGGTATAAACCTCAGGTTTTGCTGTCTTTGATATATATTTTTCTAACATTTTATCTGACTTAAGTTACGATTTTAGTGATGAAATTAAACTCGAACTTGACCTCGAACCTAATCAAATATCAAACTGAATTTGGGTTGGAAAAATAGCTTAGGTGAAGAGAGTTGACATCGAGCTGTCAACAACTAAACATGGGGCTTCTCATAGTAAATAGTTATAATAACTTTTTCTTCAGTACATATTCCCTAGTAAATATGATAACTTTATTATAGTATATTTAAAATATTTTTTTGTTATACATATTATAATTTGTGTTAATTTTAATAAAATAATGATTGCTTTCATCATAATGTACCATATATGAATTTTTTTATAATAAGAGTTACATTTTTATTTTTTGAACTTTGATAAGTTAGGATTAATGAAGAGATTAATTAAAATAAATATATACATGTTCATATTTATATAGCTATTACATAGATATGGAAAAAAAAGAGAGAGAAGAACTTTAAATACATTAGGATCAATTACAACATTGGTTCCGCTTGATATATATATGGATCAATAAAGACAAATATATTTATTTAAATATTACACACACACACATAAATATAATCCTTTATGTATACAATATATATTAATAATGAGATATTGAAAATTAGGATTGTGCTTTTACATAACTTTAAAATATATTTATATTAACATCTAACGTATGCTTGAAGTCACATATTTACTCCTTAAAATACTTTTAAATTTCCTTGTATTTTTTATATTATGTATTTATTGTTATTGACATTTAATATTTTACAAATTTAAATTTTTATTCACTTTTAACAGTCCATATATGTAGAATAACTATCATATCCTTCATATAAGTATGATTCGTTCTATTTATTAAATCATTGTACATTATATATGCAACCTCTTTTTAGGAAAATTAATTTTTTGTAAATTCGTTATATATGCAACCATCTTAAAAATCTAAAGAAAATATATATATATACATATTTTAAAATATTTTAGTTTTATCATTAAGGATTATATTATTGAGATAACTTGAAAAACTTTGAATTTTATTTGTCAAATACAAGTATTTAATAGTAGATAAGCTTTTAATATAACAAAATTTAAATAAATAATCATGGATCCTTGATTAAATACAATATTATAATATATTATTTGTAACTCATTATTTAAATTCATATAAGTAATTTATATGAATTATTTAATAGGAAAATTAGAACTACTTTATTAAGCACTTACCAGTTTTGAAATTCTAAGGCCAAAGGTGTGATTTGTGTCTTCAGGGGGGGGGGGGGGGTG
>JANZLC010000009.1:13852558-13869026 GCA_026413385.1 Erythroxylum gracilipes
TATGTTTCATATGATTTAAAATTATATAATAATTAATATATTGTGTTTTGCATATTGTTTAATATACTTTAAATAATACTTATATGCATAAATTTTATTACAAAATAAAATATAGTTAAAATTAAAAGTGCTTTTTATTTTTATGTTGCCAAACAACCTACTGTATAAAGTTTTTTTGAAAAAGCTCTTTTTTAAATGACAACCAAACAGTCAACTGGTTTTTTAAAAAAGTTCTTCTAAAAAAGATCTACAAAAAAAGCTCTACTAACAATAGTTCTACTGGTATAAACTTATCCAGACATAGGCTAAGTCAACCTTAATGGACTCGTGGTGGACTTCCAGCAAGATTAACCATTCAAGGCTCACCATAAACTAAGGTTAACAACCTGCTGAATTCATAACATTTAATAGAAGGGTAAAAGGTATAGAACCCTTTTATAGTTTAAGAAATTTTAAAAAATTTCTAATCTTTAAAATTCTAAAATAAAACTCTTTCTAATTTTCAATTTTTTGGAAAAACCTCTTCTTTTGGACTTCGATTAAAAAATAAAGACAAAATATATATAGTATAAATATCAAACGTAGACTAATCAAATATTATTAATATAATAACTTAACTCAACTTTTAAAATCAACTCAAATAAATTAAATTCAACTTAAATAAATAACTAAAGATAATTATAATAAATTATTAGTTTGTGTCAGATTTAATTATCTTAGTTCAAGTTTAAAAGTTATATTGAATCATCATATAAATAATATTTGATTAGTCCATAGCTGATATTCATACACATATGTTTTGTTATGATTTTTTATTCAAAGCTTAAAAGAAGAGGTTTTTTTAATAAAAAACCTGAAAATCAGAAGAAGTTTTTTCAAATATTTTAAAGATAACGGAGGTTTTCTAGAATTTCATAAACTATAGGGAAAGTTTATATCTTTTACCCTCAATAGAATAACTTAATAAACTACATCTTAAAAATAACTTGTAAATCAATTATCCAAAATCTTAACATATAAATTCTAACAATAAAGATTTTAACCCTAATTTAACTTTGGAGTTCGAAGTCGACCAATGCTCATACTATATACTCATATCACAAATAAATCACATTTATACACCTCTAATAGGCCTTGAAACAATCATGACATATATCCAACATTCACAACATGTACCAATCACATACAAGACACTTATATATAACTTGCACATAAGTACACATTTAATTATAGTGTCTTTATAACATTCAAAACATTCACTACACTCGTAATTGAGACTGTATGTCAATTATCATCTCATTCACACTCATAATCATTTTTAGAAATTTCCAATTCCCTTAAAATTAAAGCTAATTTTTATCATAACCCTTATTTAGGATTTTAATAAAACTAACCTAATCTCAATGAATTGATTCATGTATAACAAAATAAATCATACAAATCAGCAATCAGTAACAATAAATCAACTCATCACATAGCCTAGAAAGCACAATTGAACGTATGCTACTTGTCAACCGTACAGAATGTACGTTAAATCCTTTCTTTCTTATATTTAGAAATTGATTTAATGCTACTAAACTTACTATCCTTGATGTTAAATGTCACTAAAACTACACTTTCTAAGGTCTATATTGTATTTCTAGTTGACTTGTCCCTTAGATACGAGTCTTCCTTTTAGTTTGTGTAAAATTATCGACAAATAGTAACAAAATTAGTTTATAAAACTTCATGCTGAAGAGTTTGGTTAGTCAACCTCAACATTTAGCTAGCGGATTGCTTTTATGTAAAATCTTATGCAATCATTTAGTTAAAGTTCAGTTGGGAGCTAGACTAACCAATGCAATTGTTGTTTGGGGGTTCAGCTAGCCAAAATCAGCTCTTATTATCTTCAAAAGACTTGTTGAAAATTCTATTAGATTATTATAGCCTGTTAAATAACTTTAATTAAATATTCTTATAAAAAGTTATGATAAAAATATTACATAATATTCAAAGTTGATAAAAAATGAAGCCTTTCCCACTAAATTCTCCTATTTAGGTTCAATACAATCCTTGATATCTTCTTATGAAATGTTAGATATTTTTTTATAAAATTTTTACAACTTCTCGAGTCATTGTTGTTGGAATCCAACCATGATCAAATCACGGGATATAGCAGAAAAAATATTTTACGAATTCCGAGCGGATCCCGATAATTGAATAAACTTGAATAAAATGGAAAAACGAATTAGAAATTGTACCTTGTTCGTCTTCCTATTAAAAAACCTTTGAAACCTTTTCGATTAATCAATCACGAGCTATTCAATTGTTCAGCTTCTAAAGGTATCTACAGAGCAGTTTTCAAGATTGATTTGAGAGGAAGAAAACAAAAATGCTAGCTTCTTAATGTTCTTCCTTTATTTAAATAGAAAAATCATTAGGTCTTTAATTAAAATTAAATTTCTTTAATTATAATTATAATTATAATTATAATCAAATCAAATTCTAATTAATTTAATTTTAATAAAATCAAATATCTCATATTTGATCCTCAAGTTTCTCAAACTTTATAATAGAGTCCAACTTAATTAAATTAAATTTTCTTTCACAAATTGCTCTTTGATGTGTGACCCATTAGGTTCCTAATAAATTGAAAATGATGATAAATTACACTTCTAATTCACAATTAGAATTAGATAAATTAAAACTTCTTTTAATTTATCTTTCATTCTCCAATTAAACAATTCATAATCATAAATTATGATTGACGTCTAGCAACATGTCATAATTACCCAAATATTAGGAATATCAAAGTGATTGACTTAACGTGTCCATACATGACTATGATGTATAATTTAATCCTTTCATCATCCAATATTCTAATTGGACAGAGTATGTATATAATGTCTACTATTTTTGGTCCAATTATGTTTGTTTTTTCTAACTAGTGATTGATTTATAATTGAAATTTGAAAAACGCCTTTTCAAATATCAATTCACTCTTGCTAGAGAATCATTACTAATTAAGAACAGTAGAATATTCTCTCTAATTTTAGAGTGACGAATCCTATATTGATTTACTCATTATCTCCATATGGTTCATATTGTATTTAATTACTACTGATTGAATTATCCGAGGACGATTCATAAGTAATATCAAAATATAGTATTTCCCATACAAGATACCTTGATAATCTCAAGTCTGAGGATTAATTATACAACCATCATTATGAGATAATCCACAGACACATAAGTAATATTTCATTCCGAATTTTCATAATCGGGTTAGTTCAATGACTTATTCTCTAATAATTGTCCACACATTTGTTTAAATATCTTCATGCTTTAATTTATGAGATTAATTACTTTCTTGATAATGAAGAAAATAATGTGTGCTGGTTTTATCGTTTCAACAATATCCTGTCTTGATGAAACTACAACTAGGAACATTTAGGAATAATACATAAGTGTAAATTGAATCTTATAATTATGATCTCACTATAATTTCAATTACACAGTAATTATTCCAAAGATTAAACCTTTAGTATTAAAACATAAAACATTAATTAAATTAATACATAAAGATAAATAAAGCCTTTTCATTAATTAAAATAATGTCATATATTAACATAATGTCATATATTAATTTGCATTTAATTGATTGACTGCAAGGGCATAAATTAACAATTGCAACTTAATAGTCTTATCAAAAGTTATGCTTAAAACACTAAATAATGTTAAGTTTTGACTAAATATTGGACTCTATATTATAATAAACTCATCTTAACCTTAATAAGATCTAAACATTAAATACAATTACTTTTATAAGCATTAAACAATTTCTCCAAACTTTGGATTGTATCAAGACTTCAAGATATTATAGACATAATTAATTCACCTCACTTACACATGTAATAACATAAACATTTTTTTTAAAGATCTTACTTGTAATGACTAAGTCTAAACTGATTTAACAACACTAATTTAAGTTTAAGAAAATCACAAGTTCAAAACTAACTAATTAGGAATTGATTAATATTTTTTCATATGCTTATAAACTCTTTCACCTCATTTCTTTTTTCCAGCATAAATATTTGACACCCACCTCACTTGTGAAATATTGTAGGTTTTCTTCTTTTAATCCTTAATGTTGTCGTCAAGATCCACTCGATAATATGAAATCTCTGGTCGTCTTCTAATGTCGAATCAGATTAAAAGTCTATTAACTGCTCTGACGTTGGTACCACTCCCACCATCCTTGTCCTAACCCAACATCATATTGACAAAGGTCTCCTCCACTCCCAAGGGCCTCACACAATCCCAGAAGAAAATAAATAAAATATGAATATGTTGACCCAAATTCTTTAAGGAAAAGCTTTATAAAAGTTGAAGCGAGCACCGAACTCGTGAAAAAGCTAATTAGCTAGACATAAATGGATCAAGTTCACGTGTTACTAATCACAAGACCCTAATCGTGTCAGACTGTATAACATTTTGTTTTTGTTTTGTCTGGCAGTGGGAGAGCATAGTCGTTCTTCATACTTGGATTTGTCAAACACAAAATTAGTATCTGTAATGCTTTTGTCGTCGCAGAGTGCTAACTGTAAAGACCTTTTTCCTCTAAGAGCTTTGAATCTATCCACCAAGATAATCTTGAAAACGTCATTTGGTTTTTGACTTGATGTTTCTTTTCCAAATTCCAAGTTTACATAATTACTGAAATGGCTGGATTTGGTAACGTCTGTACATGGTCTTCAGCCCATTTCCTTTCACATTCTTTTTCACTTAAATAGTCAAACGTTTAAAAGTAAAGGCCAGAGTAATTGTCAAAAATATGGCAAAAGATGGCTTGATCTTACTCTTAAGTTTCCCACCATAAAGAAAAAAACCAGATATTGCTTTACGTATCATATTATACCTATATGCTGTGATCTATACGATCCTTCTTTTATTTTTTTCTTCCTAAGCTACAACTATGAGCTTCATAATCGATTGGCGTGACCAGCAACGCATGTTAACAGATACTCGAATGTACAAGTTCACGTAAGAGACGGACTAATCACGAGGAATTTGACTTAATTCAGTTGACTTTATAATGTGTTGGATAACAACAAACGATGTTGAACTTATTATCAGTAATTAACCCTCAAAAGAAAATTATAATGGCCATATCAACTTTGTTTTCATTCTGCAATTACAATAAAACGATGGTTACACCTACGGCTATAGTACGTCTTAGCGGACTAACCGGTGAATATACAGGAAGCTGACCAGACAGAGCAGCGACGTTAGATCGACGCATGAGAGTGCGTTTGGCAGCCAATCAGATTCTGACAAGTGGAATTTGAATCGTCTGAAGATGAAAAACGTGGTGATGGTCTCAAATTGGTGTTTGAGAGTTGGGAAAGGGACGTAGAAACTCGAACAGTAAAGGAGAGACAAGAATAGAACAGACCAACCAAAACATATATAATTGCAAACAAGAGGTTGAGCAAAGAGAAATGAAAATTGAATGAAGCTCTGATACATTATTAGCATAAACAAAAATATTCTGCAATAATTTCTATAATTATGCCTTGAAATATTATGTAATTAACTTGCGATATTTTCCTTCTTTTCATGTTGTTTCATTGTATACTATATCCAAAACTTTCACTCTTTATTTCATACACACAATATAGATATACTTTTTTTTTTTAATCTTATCTTTACTAATATGGTATTAGAGATCCAAAAAAATTTGGCTTATTCTAATATAGTATCAAAGCCTCATTAAATTTTGGTTCATGCTAATATGATATCGGAGTCCTATAAGATTTTTGTCTATGCTAATATGGTAACAAAGCCTCATTAATTTCTTCAGCTCTTAGTTTTGCAATTATCTTTTGGTTGGTCTACTCTATTCTTGCCTCTCCTTTACTGGTCAAGTTTTTATGTCTCTTTCCAGACTCTCAAATACTAATTTGAGACCACCGTTGTGATTTTCATCTTTAAATGATTCAGATTCCACTAATCAGAATTAGATTGGCTGCCAATTGCGTTCTCACATGTCGGTTTAACATTGATGCTCTATCTGGTAAGCTCCCTTAGGTTGAACCAGTTTGATTTCCTTGACGAACTAGGTTCAATGTTATCTAGACCAGTACTTTCTATTCTTAAACTGGTTCCTAAGATTTTTGAACCTCTAAAACTCATTTTTATAGTTAGTTTCTCCACAATCTGCCTCTATCTTTCAGTTCCAAATCAAATTTTAATTTATTGTCCTGCTTTGTTCTTTTTCTCCACCTTAATGGCTTCCGAAAATTTCAAACACTCTTTTCAATTTTTCTTGTAACCCATCAGTATTATTTTTGATGAGACTAACTACGATTTGTAGTCGCAAGGTATGAAAGGCCATCTTCTTTAGCTTTATCTCTGGTGAAAATTTTAATCCCACTAAAACTGTTGACGACGATTAAATAAATATTTAGACCAATGATAAGTGTAAAATGCATCATGTTTTATGGCTTAGTTTAATATGTATTTAATTGTTAATTCAATCGCTTAGTATATGTTTATGTTAGAATTGTGTTAGTTTGTTAATTATTTGTGTTTAAGATTATGGGGTAGTACAAGTCTTTGAGCTTAAATATTATGTTTTGAAGGTACCTTGATGTGTTTGTCAGTGTTTCAGGGTCAACATCGAAGAACGAAGAAGTTTCAAAGACATTCGGGCCGAAACAACGGCCTACGATCATGATACAACAGGCCACGATTGTGACAGAAGCACCATAGTTGGCCCACGATCGTGACAGAAGCCCAGGATATGGCCCACGATTGTACTTCCCAGATAAGGAGTTTCCAGATGTCGCTGCCTCCATCATATGTTCATATCGTATTTCCTGTTTATTTTTCTTTTTTATTATTGTATAGAATTGGGAATAACAATTCAACGATAGGATTTTGAATGTTAAGATGTTCTATACTCACCTTTGGAGTTTTGTCTTTGAATTAATGAAATTTGATTGTTTATATGTTATTGGATTTATTGTGGTTTAATTCTAAACGTGCATAATTCGCTAATAAACTAAGAGGGTGAATCAAATGAAAAATAAATAAATTGGGCTAATGAGAGTTAGGTGATTTAGTAAAAGAAGAATTAAATCAAATCGGAAAATTGTGCTAAGAGAAATCTTCCATAGGTTTTTGATAGTTTATTAGACAATTTCAGAACAAATTAAGATTTTGGATAGATTGTTAATCGAGAGATTGCAATTTCCATAATCTGATTAGGGTGTATGATTTAGGGTTAATGGTTATGACTCGAGAGAGAGTAATCAACCCTAGGACCATCTATAACCAATAATTTAGTAATTCATAATCGATTAGGTTAGCTTTAAGGATAGATAAAATTCCCTTTCTCTCAATTGATAATTCCCTTAGGTTGATTCTTGGGTGTGCGTTGCAATTTCTGAATTATTAATATTTTTGTGATTGATTCTTAATTTGATTTCATTTGATTGAATTGAATTCTCATTTTAGTTTCATTATATTTTTATTTTCTGTGATTTATTTTGGCCTTAGATTTTAGGATTAGATTATCCCTCCTCGTGGGATTGACACCTTAGGTACTACATGAATGAACCGTGCGCTTCCGAATTATTGAGGGTATTTATTAAAACTTACACTTCAAATACCAGATCAAGTTTTTGGTGTCGTTGCCGGGCAGGCGATTAGTTTAATTATGTAGTCTAAGGCTTTTTCACTATCTTGTGTTTTAAAAAAAAGTTTGGGGGCGTAAGGTAGAGACACATTAAGACATCTGAGAGTGAGAATGAGACATCTGAAAAGCTAGATATCAAGAAGAAATGGAAAGAAAAATGATGGAAGATAGATATGATAGGGAGCAAAGAACTTTTGCGAACTACAATGAGGCACAGTATGGTTGGAGAAGTAATGATTTTTATTGGAACATGTACACTCTGGGGTGGCAGAACTACCCAAATTTCTATTGGTCCAACAATGTACAGACTCACTTAGGACATCAAGACCTATCAAGATTTCAACAAGATGAGTCCAGTTCATAGGATTCTAAATTAGACAAGATCCTGGATAAGCTCATGAACATAGAAGAGGGCCAGAAGAGACTAGAAGAGAAAATTGAGAAAGTAACAGAATATCATGCCTCGTCTATTCACAACCTAGAGATTCGAGTGAGACAACTTTCTCATGAATTTTGTAAGAGAAGTGTGGAAGACTCTCTAAGTAATATGGAAATACATCAAAGAGAGCAATATGAGGCTATCACACCTAAGAATGGGGGAGAGCCAGAAGGACCAATGTAAAATCAAACTAAACCCCACCTTATTGAAGACCAAGAGATGAAGAAAGAGGATGAAGAAAAGAACACCAACCCTCCTTATTATTCACCAGTTTTTAATATACCATAAACATCGAAAAATCTTTGGTAGATGTCCATGAAAAGAGCCTTATCCTTCGGATTAATGATGACCAAATGACATTCAACATGAATGATGTATTAAAGAATCCGAAGGAGAGTAGCTCATTCAGGATAATTGATGTGTTCGAATCTTTTAAAGAACAAAAGGACGAAGAATAGATGACAATAAACATCGAGTTTGAAGAAGCTATAAAAGTCTCTATTCGTGAAGCAGAAGAAGCAGAGGAGACGAAGGTGATTAAGGAAGAAAGAGAGCAACTCACCTTCTTACAAGACAAACTGTTGGATTCGATGGAAGATTTAGGAGGTTTTGTTATTCCCTATTTTGTTGATAGTTTACTCGAAAAAAGGACATTATTGAGTTTAATTGGTTTTGATAATATTATCAATATTGTCCTTCTGATTATTTTGCAATTTGTAGCTCATTCAGGATAATTGATGTGTTCAACAAAGGAACTGTTCCTATTGTGGTGCATAGATCACAACATCCCAATGTGCACCTCCACATATGTGCTGAATGCTATTGTTGCAACTCTACGTAAGAGGAGCAACAATTTGGGTATGGGGTACTTGGTTTCTGCCATTGCTAAGTGTTATGGCGTGGACTGTAGTGGTTTAACCATCCACCTCTTAGATTTTCTAAATCATCATCATCTATGGCGTGCTGAAATCCTTAATTCCAATAACATGGAACTCTGGGATATTAGCCAAAAGACTCATGTGAAAATCAGGGCTAGTTAGGCAAGTTCGAGCACAACGTCGCCTCAATAGGTAGAAGAGGACTCAACTAGTGAGGAGTCTGAAGAGGAAGAAGACACCGATGAACTGGGTTGGAAGAAAGTACTCGATACAATCTCCGCGAACACCAAGGTAATTACAGATACACTTGCGAAGAACTCTAGAAAAATGAAAGAGATGGCCTGAACACAATCACATCAGAGCCGGGATATACGTCATATCCATCGTTACTTTGAGGCTCAAGGCGTCCAACTGCCACCTCCGACACTATCCCCGCCTCCATCACCATGGGACTTTATTTCTAGCCCTTTTCTTTTTAAATTTAAACCTTATTTTATTCTTATTTTTACTTTAATTGTTGCTTCTTCTTGCCATGCGTGTTTGTTTACCTCATTCTCACATTGAGGACAATGTGTTGTTCAACTATGAGGAGGGTTATGTGTTTTGTTTTGAATGTGAATTTTGCATATTGTATGATAGTTTATTATGTTGCATTTTGTGAATTGTGTGAATGTGTCAATGATTTAGATGGATTAAAATTGATTTAATTATGAGCATAGTCTATTAGGTTGTGAACAGTCATTAGCTTGCAAAATTAGTGAATTGGGTTTTTGGCTAAATATGCAAGTTAATTAGGATTTTGTGTGAGTTTGTCACCCTCTAAATGTCACATTCATTCATAATTTTAGGTTTTTCGACCAAAGTAGCCCTGCTAGTATTTTTTTCCATGAAAACGAGTAGCTTAAGCAACAAGGTAGGCAATAAATAAAAAATGTTAGTTAATTTTAAATAAATAACTATTTTACATACTTTCGGGTTATAAATAGAGCTAGTAGCCAGTTGAGAACGTGATGTAGTTGAGTAATAGGATCGACACGCATCACAAATGTGTGCCTCTGTGTCAAAAGGCTATAATGTCATTTCAACCAAGTAACTTAAAAAAGAAACATGACTTAGTTGAGTAACCGGATCGACATTCATCACCAATGTTTGCCTCTGAGTAAAAGACTAGGTCCATGTTCAATAAAAAATAAATTAAAAATGTATTTTCTAATAAAACCTACCGAACTTGTAAATAGCTTGACGTTTTATGAAAACGTACTTATGAGTAGTTACAAAGTTTGAATGACCACAAAATTATTAATGTGTGTGTACCATTGAAAAGGGTTAGTAACTTGACGTTTGAGTTTTGATTAGTATGTATGTTTAGTCCAGAGCCCCTAGATGTAGATTTTGCATGTTAATGATTTGAAATAACTTGAATGATTGTGTTTAAAGTTAAATTTATTTCATGAAGTTGAAGCCATTATCTCATTATTGCATTGTGTGCTTTGTGATTTTTGTGTGTTTGCTGTTTTGTTTGCTTGAGGACAAGCAAACATTTAAGTGTGAGGATGTTGATAAGTAAAAATTGCATCATGTTTTAGGGCTTAGTGTAATGTGTTTAATTGTTAATTGAATCATTTAGTATGTGTTTAGGTTCGAATTGTGTTAATTTGTTAATTATTTGTGTTTAAGTGTTTTTATAGGTTAGTATAAGTCTTTGAGCTTAAATATTATGCTTTTAAGGTACCTTGATGTGTTTGTTAGTATTTTAGAGCCAACATCGAAGAACCGAGAAGTTTCAGAGACATTCGGGCCAAAACAACGGCCCACAATCGTGGCACAACAGGCCACGATCGTGACAAAAGCACCAGCGTCGGCCACGATCGTGGCCTACATGCCATAATTGTGACAGAAGCCTAGAACATAGCCCACAATCGTGGTCTGCATGCCACGATCGTGATAGAAGGCTCATATGTGGTCCACGATCGTGGCCTGCATCAAACAGATGTGCAGATACTAAAAAATTTCAAGTTTTGAATGATTTTTTGGACCTTTCGGACCCCATAAAAACCCTAGGGCTGCTCGAAACACAAAGGATATTTAAAGAACAAGACAAAGAGGCAGAGGGAGCTTTTCCATCAGCCACTTTTGAGAAACTCTAGAGAGAATTCATCGAGAGATTGAGAAAGAGAAGAAGGAAGAGAGAAGTGGAGAAGAAGCGAACTCCACGTACTTCTCAGATAAGGAGTTTCCTGACGTTGCTGCCTTCCATTATCTATTCAGATCGTATTTCCTATTAATTTTCCATTTTTATTATTGTATAGAATTAGGAAGAATAGTTTGACAATAGGATTTTGAATGTTGAGATGTTCTAAACTCACCTTCGGAGTTTTGTCTTTGAATTAATGAAATTTGATTGTTTATGTATTATTGGATTTGTTGTGGTTTAATTATAGACGTTCATAATTGGATAATAAACTGAGAAGGTGAATCAAATGAAAAATAATTAAATTAGGCTAATGAGAGTTAGATGATTTAATAGAATAAGTATTAAATCAAATCGGTAAATTGTGCGAAGAGAGATCTTGCATAGGTTTCCGATAGTTTGTTAGACAACTTCAGAGCTAATTGGGGTTTTGAATAGGTTGTTAATCGAGAGATTCTAACTTTCATAATCTGATTAGGGTTTATAATTTAGGGTCAATGGTTATAACTTGAGAGAGAGTAATCAACCCTAGGATCGTCTAGAACTAACAATTAAGATAATTCATAATCAATTAGGTTAGTGTTAAGGATAGGTAAAATTTCCTTTCTCTCAATTAATAATTTCATTAGGTTGATTCTTAGATGTGTGTTGCAATTGCTGAATTATAAATATTTTCGTTATTGATTCTTAATTTGATTTGATTGATTGAATTGAATTCTCATTTTACTTTCATTATATTTTGAATTTCTATGATTTATTTTGGCCTTAGATTTTAGGATTAGATTATCCTTCCTCGTGAGATTGACACCTTACGTACTACAAGAACGAACCATGCGCTTGCAAATTAATGAGGGTATCTATTAAAACTTACACACATCAAACACTCAATCAACCATCTAGCCTTATAAGAAATGTTAATACTCTATTAGAGATTTCTGATGAAGTTGTGAATAAAGTTGAGTCGAAAAGCATTATATAGTTTATCATTGACAAGAATATTACTTATAAAGTAGTTAGGAAGAGATTTCAAAGTATGTATAACTCTTTATGTTAGACCATTTTTTATGCACATTATATTAACTTGATGTTGAAAAAATATAAGATCAGATGCTAGATATTTTCCTATTATTAATGAAGTGCAAAAAATAAGAAAAATGAAAATTTTCATTTATAGTTGTACATGGTTTCTAAATTTGATGAGAAAAGAGTTCACAAATATTAGGAATTTGTATCATCTTTTTATCATAAAATTATCACTTTAGTTTTTTGCTCAAATGAAGAATAAGTAGAGACAAATATTTACAAGTAATAAGTGAGTCACATCTTAACATACTATGACTAATTCTAGAGTAGAAGTTTCTAGGATTATACTTAAAAATCATGAATTTTAGTCCAATGCCAGTTTTTAATTCGAGTTTCTTAACATTTTATGACAGTACTTTATCTGACTGATACTGGGAAGAAGACAACAATTAGTTTCTTTTATAATGTCATGGAGTGGGCAAAGGAAGCAATCAAGGCTAATATAGAAAATAGGTTTCCTTGTGCATACCTTTTCTTGCACTCACTAATGAAAGATGAGAAAGATAATTTTACAATTTATTGTTACTACTTGGGCATTTCTGAATTCAAGTGTTCACTTTAGACCAAGTTTCATAAAGAAAATTGAATTTAGTAGGGAATTGCTATTAACTATCACAATAATTATTTCACTCGAAATGTTACAAGACCTCATAAACTCACAAATAAAGGTATACAAAGACATGCGAGTGATTTTAGAATACCTATTGCAATATGTCGAAGAGATAAACTTCATCTAGGTATATGTTTTTTCACTTTTATTACTTGTTTAAAATTAATTATCATTTTATTTTGTTTATAATATTAATTTTGTTGTCTTATAGTTGCTCGGTAAGACTAATTTGAAATCAGTGTTCTAGAATTGTAAAAGTTTGCAAATTGAATTCTTAGTCAATATGTGAGAGTGATTGGATATGAAAGGAATTGGAGCACATTTAAATTCATTCATTCTTAAAAAAATATTAGAATACCAGAGATTAAATGATATGGTATTTATTTAATACAAGGTGAAACTTTAAGGAAGGTATGTTATTGTCAACATTATGTTAAATATAATTTCTTAATTATTTATTTTATTTTTTGTTATAGCTCTTTATATAACAAGTAGTTCTATATATCCAATTTACTTAGATCATATTGATCTTTTAGTAAATTAGATTTTTAAGGAACCGAGTTTTATAAATGAGAATAATTTGGAAGATAGTCTTGGATGAAAAAGCGTTAACATGTCATTCGGTGCATAGAAATTGAATGATGGTCATAATGAGACTCAGGGATGGATTTAGAATTTTTTTAAGCGGGGGCAAAATATTTAAAGTACTCTTATATTATTGAAAAAGATACAAATATTTGTACATTTGATAAATAAAAAATTACATCATTGTCTTGAGCTTCTTACATATAAGTGTATAACCTATTATAATTATTCCTTATGAGTCCTCATATTTTGATATCGCTGTAAAATTTTCTCATTGTCAATACTATTGAAGATATCTTTCTCAATATATGTGATCAAACAATCATTCATCCAAGAATCTCCCATCCGATTGCAGAAGCAATTTTCACTATTTTCATTGTAGAAAATTCTTTTTCCACCGATACAGTAGTAATAGGCAAAATCAAAGCTAATCTCATAAGTAAAAACACCAAAGGGTACACAACATCTTTTTTTGTTTCAACTAGCTTCTTGGTAAAATCACCAATCCCATTTAATATCGAAAATTGGTCATCATATTGCATATGAGCAATATAATTGTCAAGTTGATCACCAAGAGTAATAAGCTCTACTTTAGATAAATCAGAATGATAAAATTCAACAAGTTGAATCAATTTGTGCTTATCAAAAGCATAAAAAGAGTCATTTAGATTCAAGAATATAACACAAATAAGCAACTTGGTATTTATCTCATTGAAGCGGTTGTTGAGCTCTTAAAGTTGCATATCAATCACAGTGTAAAAAATTCCACTTGATAATGATGTAAATGCGTCAGGTTTTGTGCATTTCGCCTTGACCTTTCCCAATGTACAAAATTTTCATCCATATTTAGAATGGCAATGTCATGGTTCTCACAAAATGAAGATGTTTCACTAAATAAGGACTGCCACCGTCCATCCCTCATCATTTGTAGTCGTTGTTTGGAAAATTTAATCAAAGAAATTGCATTGATAATGTCTTGATCCTTCCTGTGCAATGCTTGAGATAATTCATTTATGATACCCAAGATTTTTTTCATCAAATGCAAGCTAAACACGAATTCATAAGATTAGATAGAATCAAGCAAAGCATATACTTCACCTTTTTGCTCTAAAGTTGAGCCTTCTTCCATAATGATCTCCAGAACATCAACTATGGAGTCAAACATCACGATTAAGCTTGATAATGATCCATAATGTGTGCCCAACGTATGTCACTTGGTCTTTGAAGAAAAATTTCTTGATGTAAACCTTTACCACTTGAAAGTTCACCATTTTTCAGCCCTTCAACAATCTTACTAATTTGCTTCGCACGAAGAAGATCTTTTTTTTTACAAGAACCTCCAACTACATTTGATAAGCTTGAGACTGTGTTAAACAACAAAGCAATATGTATATGATTCTTGGCCACCACTACAAGTGCTAATTGCAATTGGTGAGAGAAACATTGAACATAGTGAGATGAATTATTTTCTTTTAAAATCAAAGTCTTCAAACCATTAATTGCTCCTTGCATATTGCTAGCTCCATCGTAGCGTTGCCCACGTAGAAATGATATACTCAATCCATGCTTTGAAAACAATTCATCTATTGCAAACTTTAGTGATAAAGAGGTGGTATCACTAACATGAATAATAGCAATAAATCACTTAAGCACACATCCTTTTGCATTCACATAACGTAAAACAATAGCCAATTGTTCTTTGATTGAAATATCACAAGACTCATCAATAAGGATAGAAAATAACCCACTTTGAAGATCATTAATAATGGCATTGGAGGTTTCAATTACAGCGGCTTTGACAATATCCTTTTGTATGTCAGAAATAATGACTTTGAGATTTCCGCGGGCATTATTTAAAATAACATTGTTGATAGCTTCATGATGGTCATCCAAGAATTGCAAAAGTTGAAAAAAATCACCATTATTACTAAAAGTCTCTGATTCATCACGACCAAGATGAATATGAAATCTGTCTTTTTTCTTCCAATTGTTAAATCCATCAGTAACAAAAGTATCACCACTTGTTTGACTTCCAATATCCGGCCTAAAAAGATAGCAACATAAGCAAAAAGCTACATCTTTTGTAACACTATACTCTAACTAATTGGCGTATTCTTTAAACTAAGATGGAACAATTCTACGATAAATATTTCCATTTTTTTAAAAAAATCATACTCAAAAGATTGACATGGATCCTTTTGCAAATAAGCTCTTCGTATTCTATCACAGTCATTAGGATGATAATCTGAAATTTTTTCTGCAATCCTGGATTAGACTGAAGATCATCTAAATGGACTTCTAAATGAGGATGCTTTAAAAGATTGCGGCTAGAATCCTTATTTGTAAGAGGTCTTTTGAGAAATTTGTCCATAAATGAAATCAAAGTTAAGTAACATTTGCTGAACCATCACTGTTTTCAATTAATTATAAATTTCATATTTGATATTTATACAACCCCCATTTTATTTATTTTCTTTAAGCACTTATTGTCTCATTGCCCATTCAGCAGTTAAAAAAAATTGTTATTTGCTCTCCTTTCCTTTTGTCTCTAAATTGGTGAGAATCATTGAATTTCTCCTAATGTGTTTTGAATGACTAATTTTCTTCTTTTCTTTCTTTTGATTATTTTACTAATTAGTAAAACAAAATCTACAAATGCTACAATGACTCAATGAGTTTCAAATATCCACATAAAAAGATATTATAAAAGTATCATATGGGGTCAAATTGAATACAAAATAAACAAAAAATATCTATTCATAAAAAAATTAACTAATTAAAACTATTTGAATAACACTTTGCACAGAAGCAAAATATGAAATACACAATCAACAAGAAAAATTTTCATATATATATATATATATATATATAATATTTATATAAATCTACAAATTCTACAATTACTCATTGAGTTTCACATATCCACATAAAAAGATATTATAAAAGTATCATATGGGGACAAATTGAATACAAAATAAACAAAAAAATTATCTATTCACAA
>JANZLC010000009.1:13870913-13887884 GCA_026413385.1 Erythroxylum gracilipes
CACCCAAATAAATTGAACACAACACTACAAATATACCCAACAAATAATATTGAATACTATACTATAACTTGAAAAAAAAGACAATAACTGCGGAATAAAAGAAATAAGGAAAGAACGCACCCAGAAAAATTTGATAACAGAGTTTGGCCAATTATGCTTACGTCTCCGAAGCACCACTCAAAAGGCGCACTTTTATTTAATGTAGGAGAAGAGATACAAATTTGGGATGATTACAATAGGAGGGGAGAGCTCCATTTTATAACTATCAACCTCCTCCCCAAACACATAAACTTTTGATGTGGGAGAGCTCCTTTTTATAACTACCAATCTCCCTTCCAAACACGTAAACTTTTGATGTGGGATTGAAAAGGTGCCAAATAGTAACAGTTTTTTTTCATTTATTGACAAATTAACTTTGTTGTTTCAACCAATTTGCAAAATCAATAATGGGATAAGATGCATAATTATAGAGTAAGAGGACATGACAATTCTTAAAAAAAATTAAAGCCACTCAAATTCTATCCCTTGTTAGTCAGTTATTTATGAAAAACTACTCCCATTTATAACTAGGCAGACCATAGTACAGCTCGTTATCTAAATGCACATTCAATTCAGATACATTTCAAGTATTATATCAAGCATCTTATAAACTTTTTTTTATGATGCAAAGATTCTCGCACATGTTTTGTCTCTTTTTAGAAATTGAGGTTTGATATCTCCAAAACGTATCAAATTTTTTGTTTAATAATGTAGATTTATATATAAGGACTAACCTTAATACGGAAGTGGTTGATCGATTCTCTGTTTTTGATAATTCACGTTTTATGGTTGGTTACTAGAGTCACCATTGATCCACAACCCAAACTCTAACCCTTGATGGTGTGATTCACGTGAGGAAAGATGAAGGAAGTTTTTCTCCGGATTTAGCAAAATTGCAGAGAGTAAAAGAGAGCCAAAACTTATTTGGATTCTAATTTTTTCGTTTTCTTCTTAAGGATAACTCTCATTTGACAACTTCCTCCTTTTATATTAAAAAACTGTCAGAAGTTACATATATATATGTGGCTATTCATGTAACTACCAACAACTCTCACTCGGCCACATAAGCCACGAGATACATCTGCTCTCTAAAATTTCACGTGTCATACTGAGAATGGGGCGTGCGACCATTTAAAGAACCAGTAGTGTTATATTAAGTCATCATCTAACTAACATAACACTTTCACATAGTCATAATACCCCAAACCATCCAAAATATCACCAACGCATACACTGTCCCTTTATGCTCATAGATATATCATACGATTATACACCAAGTGATCTAAAGAGGGCTTTCTTCCATCCCATAACTCATATGGAATGGCGGGTACACTTTTATTTGGCATACGGTTAAGAATATAAGTTGTCGTGAGCAATGCATCTCTTCAAAAACTAATTGAAAGACGAGCATGTGCCATCATTGACCTGACCATGTCAAGCAATGTTCGATTCCTACGCTCCGCAACACCGTTTTGTTGTGGAGTTTGAGGAATCGTTAGTTGTCGTATTATACCCTTTGTCTCACAAAATTCTTTGAACATATCAGATAGATATTCTCGACCACGATCGGTCCGAAGAGTTTTAACTCTTCTTTCCAACTATGTCTCAACTTCAGTCACAAAACGTTTGAACACATCAAGCGCTTCATAACGATGAGCTAAAAGATACACATACCCAAAGCGAGAATAGTCATCTATTAAAGTGAGAAAATAGATAGCCCCATGACGTGCCTTAATATTCATGGGTCCGCAAATATCAGAGTGAATAAGCTCTAAAGGTTTAGACACCCTTGAAGCCTTAACAAAAGGTTTCGCAGTTACCTTACCAGCTAGCCTACTTAATCTATCTTGGCCAATGTGACCAAGTCTAGCATGCCATTTAACAAATTCAGAATCAGGATCAAAATATGAAACAAAAATAGAAGACGAATTATCATAACAGGCATCCAAATCAAGAATTAGAAAATCGTTTTTCAATGTAGCATGGCCAAAAAATATTTCCATTATACATGATATCCAATCCATAATGATTAGAACTAAAAACGAATCCTGATTTCATTAAAGTTACAAGAGATACAAGGCAACATCGCACCCCGGGTGCATAGAGAGCATCATGGAGAAGCAAAGTTTATCCTCCACGTAACTTGAGCTTATATGTCCCTATTCCTAGGACATCTTCTTCACTGCCGTTTCCTAACACGACAGTTTGTGAACCCACCGGATACCGATGAAAGTCCACATAGCCAGCTCGATCCCGAACTATGTGTTTGCTTGCTCCCGTATCTACAATCCAATTAGGAAGAGAATTAGCAACTAATGCATGAGAACAAACATATAACTCAGGAGTTATGGATAAGAAAAGTACCTTCTTAGGTTCAGGACAATCCCGAGCAAAATGACCTTTCTTTCCACAATTATAGCACTTCACACGTGCCGTGCTTTTCTCTCCTTGGCCCTTAGCCTTTTGCTTCTTGACAATATTACCTTTTGGTCCATTCCTTTGAGAAGGTCGAGAACCTTTTCTTTTACCTCGATTGGCATTGTTGCTCTTTGGTCCTTTGCTTTTAACAATAAGAGCCACATTGGAGGAGTCAGATGCTTTTAAGCGATCCTCCTCCATTTCGAGGTGCCTAGTGATTTGTGAAAGGGTTTTGATCGAATGGTGAGCACCCAAATGGTGGCATGATGGAAGTTGCTTCCCACAATATGGAGTTTCTTGAGGATGAGTTCCCAAGCATAGGTGAAATCAAAAAAGACCTAGATTTGTATGAGTTACAACAAGATACTCTCAGTGAGGGGGATAATTTAGTTACTCGCCAAGTCACCGAGACTTTTCCTACTTAAGAGAACCAAATCGAGAATGAGGTTCATCTTCAATCTCTAAACCAAGAACCTGTGGATAGTCTATATGTTCAAAAATTTCACATCTCAAGGGGATAGTAGGAGTGGTTCTCATGCTTTAAGCATATAAACATTACGAAAATGAGAGAATGCAACTCTCTTAGTAATGTCTGGAATTTCAAGAACATGAATTGAAGTGTTTCAGTTTCGTTGAAACCAATTTCAACGTAAACCCATATATATTAAATGAACTTACTTTCAAGTATTAAAACAAAGAACACAACAAAATACATAAATTATTGGTCTTTGTCAAGTATGATGCAAACGCAAAACTGGATCTGATACCAATGTAGAATTTTTATAAGGACTGACCTTAATGCGGAAGCGGTTGATCAATTCTCTGTTTGCTAGTCTACATTTCACAGTTGGCTACTAGAGTTACCGTTAATCTACGCCCCAAACTCTAAGCCTTAATGGTGTGATTCACGTGAGGAAGAATAAAGGGAGTTTTTCTCTGTGATTGTAATGAATGTTATCTCATCATTTCTTTTCACTTTCTTAATCATACTTTTATATTAGGACAAAACATAACCAATGGAAGTTAACGTGGTGGCCGTTCATGTTGTGCAACTGCCAACAAAAAGGAAAATTTTCAACATGAAGCCATCATAAACCATGTACACTCACAACCAGCTTTATGGTACTATTTTCTTAAATTGAATTAATAAAGTTATAACTATTATATTCTTTATAGGTAAAAACATAGTTTGTCTATGAAAACCTATATGAGGACCCAATAAATTTCCAACATCAAAATACATAAATAATTGTGGATTCTTATCTTTTAAATATAACAAGTTCATATCCTTTATTCCCTATAAATAACACAAAATATATTTCTCTATTATAAAATTTTTAGTTTAAACAAATAAAGTTTGCTAATAACTTTAAGGAAAAAGCTATATATGGCCTAACAAAATTTTCGAGATACATTAACGCAGCAAGTACATTAAGATAATCTGTTTTTAAATTACATAAATCTTTATAACTCTCTTTAGGTTCAAATGGATTCTTTTCCATGTCAAGTGATTACAACTATAAGATAATTAAGTGGATGAGATTTATCTATGTAAAAATGCTTCAAAAATTTTCACAATAATTTGATTATGTTAGGCTTATTTATGGTTTTAATGATGACTATATAATATTTCAAAATTCAAATTTGATTTATTTCCTTTTTGAAGGTAATGATATAATTCTTAAGAGGAAATAAAATCATAGGATAAATGCTTCCTTTCTTGCAGAAACTTTTTTAATGAACTTATCTTATTTATTTTACACAATTTGGAAGGATCCTATTAATCATATATTTCGTCAATCAGTTATAGATTTCTCTTAATGGTTGATTATTGCAAGATTCTAACAAAGATAATATTAAAGATTTAAAGTCAACTCAAAATAAAAATGAAGCAACGGCTAGCTAAAGAAAATGCTTATCTAAAGAAGAGCCGCTACATTTTGCAAACGGGGGGACTGGATATAGGATTGGGTTGTAAGTCGAACTAGTATAAATCGACTGCGTCTTTCTCTCTTCTCTTAACTTTTATATTTTCGTATTATATTGTGTGTGTGTTCATTTTAGCAAGAAGCTCTTTCACTATTATAATAAACTCCTTCTATTTTCAACTTGCTAAAGATCCCTTTCATTTTAACAAACATCTTCTGTGTTAAACTATCTTAACTAGATTTATCCTTTAGCAGGCTCCTATCGTTTAACAAACTTCTTTCACTTAACAGGCTCCTATTGCTTAAATAGGGTTCTACTGCATAATAGGCTTGTCCTGCTTTGCAGGCTCCTATTGTTGTTTTAAACTTCGACAGGCTTCTATGTTTTATTCAAATTAAAAGTTAAAAGTATCTGTTATGTAAGTTTGCTTTATCTGATTATGGATTAAAAAAATCATTAAAACATATTTAATATGAAAGACAAGACAAAATGTAGTGTTGCCTAATTCTTTCATTCAAATTTATGCGTTAAAATATATAGCATGCCTAATAATCCAAAATCTTTATAACTATTCAAAAAATTTAACTTTACCATTTTTTCCAATTGTCTCTTTGACAACATTCCTTAATACTAACTAGATTAGATTCATCACGTGTAATATTTATTATGATTTCATATGCAAATACACAATCAAAGAAAAATTGTTTCTGATTCCAAACTTCATCTTTACATATGAAACGAGTATAATTTTTTCATGTTTCTGATTCCAAACTTCATCTTTACATATGAAATGAGTATAATTATTTCATGTTTCTGATTCCAAACTTCATCTTTACACATGAAATGAGTGTAATTTTTCCTTGCTTTTCGAAATCTCAACCTCTACAAGAGTCTCATATATGAAATATTCTTATCTATCGGTATTACACCTACTATTGAAAGTGATTCCTTTGCTTAAGTTGCTTCGTCAAGAGCATTAATTTCATAATGCAATTTTATAACGCAAGTGATTTCTTTGTAACGCTCACCGTCACATGTTCACGGATCTTCCTCTCCATGCGAAGCCAAATAGCTACAATAGATGTTTTGATCGTCCCTTTTCCCTGATTCCTTGGACAAGGTATTATACTTTCACTTCTCTTGTCCTTTCCTCTCTTGCATGTTCAATTAAATCGATTTTCTATAGCCCTAATTTTACCCTAGACAGTTTATGTGAATAAGGAATTCGATTATATCTGATTCCCAGAGTCTTTAGGGCTTAAAGCTCCCATCTTATTGAATTCGATTTTATCTGATTCCCAGAGTCTTTAGGGCTTAAAGATCCCATCTTATTGCTATTCTTCTGCTGCATTTCGTGTGTAATTGATGACCTAAGATTTGCTCTTTGATGTGGCTTATCAGTTCCTTGCGCCATACCTCTCATCCTTTCTAATGCTCTGAAAAGTTCTCCTGTTACGCTCCCACCATATTGAGTGCACTGGTGAAGCTGCCACTATATTTTGTATCAGCCTATCTGCCTTTTTCTCTTCTTGTGGCCTATTGAACCGTGCATCTAGCTCTTGGAGATTTACCCCTGCATTTTCCATACAGCGTAACTCCTTTACGCCTTTCCGTACTTTCTCCAAGATTTTGCATCCAAAGAATTAATGTTCTTTGGATTCAGCTTCAGCTTCGTTATGACAAAGCGCACAGTTAAGAGGGGCATTCATAAATCTGCTCAATCTAGCTCTCGTGTTAAGTTTGTTTTTGTATTCTAGCAATAGTGTTCTAGCCGCTCTTAGATTAACATGTTGATCCCAGTCCAAGAGGACCACTTTACTTTGCCAAGGTGTACTCATAGCAAATCCCTACAAGAGGCATTAGTATAGAGCCCCGAATGATTACCATTCCACATTACGAGGTCCTCATAATCTTCAATTCTGGTGCTTAGGATGCTACTAATGATATCATTTTTAGGGAGCTACTTAATCTGTAGTTTATGTTCCCTTAGGACCTGCCTGATCACTATATTCTCTGGTACTGTTCCTTTAATTGGATTGAGCTCTAATACCTCACTGAGTGGACCATCATGCACCCATTTATCATACCAAAACAATGTTGTTCTTCCATCCCCTGGTCTAAATGAGAATTGGTCTCCAACCATCTAAGTTTGAGCATATTTAGGAGGGTCCAAGAAGTATTGCAGCAGGGATGAATACATCACCATCTAAGTTTGAGCATATTTAGGAGGGTCCAAGAAGTATTGCAGCAGGAATGAATACATCATATGCTTCTCCAGTCTAGATAATAATCATGCAACCATCTTATCCATAATGCTTCTCTGTCCCTGAATATTCTCTATACCTGTTTGATGATCAGTACTTTATTAGTGATTTGTATGGAATTCATTCCTAACCCTCTCTCACTCTTTGGCTGCCTAATACATGTAAAGGCTCTTGATCACAGTGTTCATCAGTTGTATTCTACCTTTAAAGGAAAGCATGTGATTTCACCAATTGGTGATCCTTTTTTGCACTTTTTCAATTAATGGCCTGAAGATGTAATTGGAGCTTTCCAATTTGTAATTCTGTAATAGAAGATAGCTAGTTAGCAAGGGCAGAGGCACTAGAGAATAGGACTATCATACCCTTACTCCTTTTCATACATTGGCCCGAGATTCATTCAAAGGTGTTTAGAGCTGTCATTAGTGCCTTCACTGAGCATGAATCAGCCCTTGAGAACAGCATTAGGTCATCAGCAAAAGGAAGATTCACAATTTTGAGTTTCTTACATTTGGAATGGAACTTGAAGCTGCTTTCTTATTCCATAATCTGCTTCTGCTTGATAATTGTGCACAAATCTTCTATAGCCATAGTGAATAGATATGAGGATAAGAGTCCCCTTACCTCCCCCCTCTAGCACTTAGTGGGTTCACCATTCACTAGTACATAATAAGAAACTACAGTAATGCATTGATGAATCCAATTGACAAAATTATTGGGAAACCCAAACGCGTTGAGAGTATTTAGAATGAAGCTCCAATCTAAGGTGACAAATGATGTATGGAAATTTATTTTAATTGCACAATCCTACCTGAATTCTTCCTATTATAGTTTTTGAAGAATTCCTGTGCAAGTAAAAGTTGGCCCCAATTTGCCTTCCACTTATGGAAGCTCCTTGAGAGGGATCTATACACCTGGAAAGCACCAGTTTTAGCCTTTTGGAAAGGAGGTTGGAGATAATTATGTACATAGCATTATATCAAGAAATGGATCTAAAATCCTTAAGGGAGTTAGGGGAGGGTACCTATGGAATAAGACTTGTGAAAGTCTAATTGATATCTTTTAGAATTTTTGCATGGTTGAAGAATTCGAGGATTGTCCCTATCACCAAGTCTTTGATTAATGTCCATGATTTCTGAAAAAACAAGCATTAGTCCATCTAGACCAAGAGCTTTATGAGGGTGTAATTCATATAAAGCCTTCTCATCCTCTAGGGCAATGACTAGAGAGCCTAGGAAATCCTTTTCTTGAGGGGAAATTTGCTCCCCTACAATATCTTCCATAAGAGCTAGAGAAGAAGAGACTGAATTCTGTGAAGCAAAGGCTGATGAAAAAACCCTATGAGTTTCCTCCTTTTCTTCTTGATTGTTGATGACTGTTTCATCAGCCTTTATGAGGAAGCTAATTCTATTTCTGTTATTTCTAGCCAGGACAACTCTGAAATAAAAAAGGATGCATCTTTCCCCTTCTTTTAGCCAAGTCATTCTTGATCTTTGCTTAAGCATTAAGTAATTGACCTATACTGCCTGATTATAGAACTGCCCAGCTCTGGTTTCAAGGGCCTTGAGATTGCTATCTCCTGGGTTTAAGTAGAGCAGATCCTGCACCTGATTTCTTTAATGGCTTCCTCTGTACCACTATTCGGCATCCTATTCAGCTTCTTTATTTCTTCCTTAACCTGTTGCATCTTCCTCTAATAGATGTACATTTTGTGTTCCAAATATTCTCCTTTAGGACCATTCCTAACTGCGGGTTCAAAACTATTAGAACTTTTAATATGGGTAGAGTGTAAAGTCCATTAATAAGAATTGGGCTTAGGTCCAATCATTTCCAAAATTGCTAGAACTAGCCATTTGGTTAGTTGGCCCTTACCATTTATTAACCCTTTAACATTTTAATTTTCAATCAATGCGAGATATTTTAATACTCCCCCTCAAGTGCAACTAGGACTGGGACCAAACCTGTCATGATACTATATTAAAATTTTTAATATAGGTAGAGTGTAGAGCCCATTAACAAGAAGTAGGCTTAGGTCTAATCATTGCCAAAATGATTAGAACTAGCCATTTGGTTAGTTGGCCTTTATTATTTATGAACCCTTTAACATTTTAATTCTCAATCATTGTGAGATATTCTAACAAAAACTATTACACTCCACCAAATGGTTATTGAATCTAAAATGATATTGCTTCCTTTCCCTTCCCTGCATTAGTGTAATCCAAATAGGCAATGATCTGAAATTAAAGGGTTTTGAAAGCTGGCTAAACTATTTGGAAAATTGGATAACCAAAGGGCATTCACAATGGCCCTATTTAGTTTCTTTCGGATCAGCCTACTCCCTTCTTACTTATTTGACCATGTGTAGAAGCAACCATTCATTCTCAGGTCAGTCATTTGAAGTTTATCAAGGTAGTCCCTCAGTTCATAATACGTATATCTTTGACTCACCATTCCTTCAGCCTATGTAGAATGAAGTATGGAATTATAGTCCCCTAGAACTATCCATGGGGAACAGATGTTGTCTCCCATTATCTTCAAGTGATTTCAAAGCACATTTCTTTGAAATGCACGGTTAAAAGCATACATGACAAGGACATGCATTCCCATCCTCTCCTAAATTAAATTGATCCTTAGATATGCTAATCTGAGTCGTTAGTATCCAACATATCCACTTTATCTGCGTCAGGTAAGATCATTATCCTTCCATAGCAGTGGTCTTTATAGATGGTGATGATCCTCCAGCCTTTCTTCAAAAATAAGGGTTTCTTGTATTTATTCTCGTGTAATTTTGTTTCCAACAAGCCCACTAAATAGGGTTTCATACTTTTATATAATCCAGTATTGCCTTCTACTTAGTGGGACTGCTGAGTCCCCTAATGTTCCAAACTAGGAAAGACATTAATTGGAGATTGGGGAAGTTTTTTTTATCCTCCCAGATTTCCTCCTGGAGACTGGCATAAACTCCAAATTCTCCTCATATACCTGCTTGCCATTGTCTAGTGTCTTTGAGCTTCCCTCCTATACCTAAGTGACATCCCTTTCTACTGTTACCTTATTGATGTAGTCATGTTCCCTGGGGAATACCGTCTCAGAACTAGAACCAGTTTTCTTATCCTTTTGACTGTCCTCCAATATCTAATTTACTCTCTCGTTTGAAGCAACTGGTGCTTCCTGCATGTCTTCTATCTGATTTTACTTTGCCCCTCCATCCTTGGCCATATTACTATGCATCAACTCATTGTACGATCCTGTTTCAAATCTGTGACCAGTTGATTTGCAAATTTCTGACTTCTTGTTGCTGCTCTCTAGTCTCCAATTCTATGGGGCCTCAAGTTGGTCCTCAAAACATCTTTTCCTCATCATCAAGTCTCGTTGTAGGTATAATTTCAGGAAGTTTCTTTCCTAATTCCACCAGAACACAAACCCTAGCATATTAAGTCCTAGACGTTGAAGCAGTGGCTTGGTCAAGACATAGGGGTCTCCCTGCATAACTTTATAAGTAACTTAAATCCTCCATGGGCCAATATTGGGATATTGTGTATATTTATCCACAATGGTATTTGCTTCTGTCTCAGATTTTCCAACTGTAATCCTGATTTCCACTTTTGTAGGAATAAAGGTCTTGAATAATAATGTCATGATCCAGTTCCATCAATTTTTGTACTTGGTTAAAAGACTCAAACCTAAATAGGAAAATGTTTTCTTCAGTGATCAGGACTTCCTGAAGCCATATCCTTCTACTGAGCTCTAGAACAAGCGTTAAAGTGCCGGGAATGCTGGTATCCTCCCCTAGAACCTGTGACCAAGTTTTCCTAGGGGAGGAGCCTGCCGAGAAGCTTTTCCACCTATTCTCTATGGTCTTTCATGACCAGAGTTTGTGGGAGAAGAGTTAAAGACAGCAACAGGTAAGGGAGAGTCATCGGAGAGGAGAGTTAAAGACAAGGAGAAACCAAAAGAAAGACCGAGAGAGAAGCAGAGGTGAGTAGGGGGAGGCGGGCGGTTAATTTTTTAATTTTCGCAAAAAGTTCCTTCAAAATTTTAAAATTTACGATTTCAGTCCGCATTATCAAACTCTTAACAATGATAATAATTAAATGATTCAACAATTAATTCATAAGCATTATCAAATCAGATGGTCGAATAGATTTTCTTGAAAAATCAAGAAATAATGTATGTTATTATTTGAAAAGCGAAGGTTGAAAAAGCATTATTTAATGTTGATAATAAAAATATATAAGATCATCTATTAAAATTATAATCGTACATATATTAAGTATTTTGTACGTCAAAAACATAATATATATGTATGTCGATTATACAATATATAAATTTTGATAAATGCCAAAGAAATTCCTTTCTGCAAACATTTAGGTCAAACCATACAATATTGAATATAAGGTACTATAAAAGTGTTTAGAGGAAAATGAAATTACTAATAGATTCAAAAGTTAAGGCAGGCTTGGGTTTGATCCAAAGATTTGTTGAGCCTGCCTAGGCTTAAATTTGGCATGAAAAATTATTTTTGAACTCAAGTTTAGCTCAAAACTTGATCAGGTTTGAGTATAAACTAATTATTGTATTATTTATTTAAAATTTAGAAAATGACATTGTTTTATTCAAAAAATGTCTTTTTCACTTAAAATTTTAAGCTTTGCGTAGGACTACTCAAGTTTAGATATAGCTTGAAACCCAAAAATTAAGAAAAAAAGTTTGAACTGTGTCTAGTCAATTAGTGTTGAACCTATTGACTTTGAGTTGAATTAGGTCGAGCCTAGGTCCAAATATCATCTCTAATGAAGTAGTTTAAATACGTTAAAGGTATCATTTCCATTTTTAAACTTTAATTAATACGTTATGTCTTTTTTTGTGCAATAAATTAGTCAATCATGTTTACAAAGGCCAAAAGTATATATCAAACCTCCATGTTTATAATATAATATAACATGAACCTTAATATTTTGATGCATTCAAATTGAATGCTAACGATTTCAAAACATTCAGAATAAGCCTTAAGTAAATGAAAATTTTGATAGAGTTAAATTCTCATCAGTTAAATCGAAAAATGTTACTTTAGCATTGATGTGGCATTTTTTTACACTCAGGAGCCTTACTTAGAGGGTTATAGGGATAACACGAAACCACTGTCGACAGTGACGGAGCCAAGAATTTAAGATAGAAGGGCCCAAATATTTAAGTTTTTAAATCTTGGGGGACCCAGTGAAATATTTAATTTTTATAAATCTTGGGGGCCCAGTGCACTGCTAGACCCCAACTAACTCCGTCTATGACTACTGATGTGATAGAGGAGACCTCTATCAGAGCTTTAAGATAGACAAAGAAGACCATAGCTAAGACCCTAGGTATGCCAGCCGAGACAAGCCCTTTCTCCTCAACGGATGTTAACTCCTAAGGTCTACCTTTTAGAGATCTAAGCAGATCAATCTTTACTATATAACTTAAAACTTAAATAAGATCACAGGTTCGATGTTTTCTAATGCACAGGATCTTTATAAAAAAGCACGTACAGAGAATACTTGTACATTTTTAGAGAGAAGCCATATGAAAAAACACAACTTTTATTAATAAAAAATGACTTGAATGCGAATTTGCTTACAATGGAAGAGGTCCTTTACTTTTATAGGCAAAAGAGATCACAAAATTACAAACATGTTTGGATAAGAACAAAATCACATCACACCCTAAATAGATAAGAACGTTACATCATCAATATGAGAACGATGTCACAGTAAATCGATAAGAGTGATGTCACATTATAAAAGAAACTTAGATATAACGGCAAACAATTCTAAATAAAGGGATCCACAATAATAAGAGGAGTCGTAATCATCATCTTCGTTAGTAGGTTTCTGCCATGATTGTAGAATGGACGGAGAAGCTCCTCTACTCATGCTATCAATATCATCACTAGTGGATCTCCATTTTTTATAGGGGCTTGCTTCATCTATGCATAAGTCTTTCAAAAATTTAGTTAGCTCTTCTTCATCTATGATGGGAATATCATCATTTAGTTCTTGGACATCCTAAAAGAAGGAGGCTTGAGTTTGGTCCAGGAATGTCTTGGGCTATCTAGGATGTCAAAGTCTGGAATTTGAGGTTCTCTAAGAATGAATTCCCCTGGGTAAGGTCTAATAGATGTAGAGACAACTGGTAGTGCATATTTAGGAAAATGTTTTAGGTCCTTAAGAAAATGCATAAGGCCTTTAAAGACAATTTTCTCATATCTTGGCCATTGGATTGAGATATGCTAGAAATACACCTGATTCTTAGAGTAAATGGATCCATCATATGCTATGCTATATGGTCGATGAAGGGCAAAGAAGCACTAGGTTGATTGCTTCTCTAATGGAGTCTCCTATAACCTGAGATCCTTAATAACCTATCAGAGTTACTTCCTCCATCTCATCAGTAGTTGATAGCACTCAAGGAAAGTCAAAAGAGGGAACCTTAAGTTATTCTATCATATCAATGTTGATAGACTCGTAATGGAGGAAGAGAGATAGCATATGTATAGAGGGTAGAGAGTGCTCATAAGTATCACAATGCATTCTTTGAAAGCGAGCCATTAATGAAAAACACAATGAGATATGTTACTCGAACGTTAAATAGGGATGGGCAGCAATGTATGGTTGTGAGGTTGAGAAAAAGGTGGTGATAATAGAAAAGCCTTGTCTGGGCAAGAGAAGTTATTTCATCAACAGTAGTGGATGTGCTTGTAATGGAAGGAAAGAATTTCTTTGTTTTTGCAATGTTGGGTAGGTTAGCCATTAAAAGGATGAGAAGAATAGTTCTGGAGAGAGTGATAAGACTAATATGCTTTTGAGGTTGAGAGAGGAAGTCAGCTAGGATGTTCTAAAGGCTTTTGACATGGTGAACTGTGAATTTATAGTTAAAGAACCATAATTTCCTGCAAAGCAATTGACATTCTAGTAGAAGTTTTTTGTTTGGATCTAGTATCTTTGGAAAGGATGTATTGCCCATTTCTACTATAAAGAGATAAGGACTGAGATGGAAATTAAACTTTTCTAGATCTCTTTTGATTGCCAGATTATAGATTGCGTAATAATGCTTTTCTGAAGGTTTAAATTGTCCACAGTAAAATCCTTTTTCCTTCTATCTCCTCTGTTAAAATTGTTCCCTAGAAATCTTCACTAACATTAGTTTGCAAGATTTGTTTTCCTTTGTTAGGAATCTTCAGTGGAGGTAGACGTTGACTAATATTTTTTAATTAATTTACTAACTTTGTCTGATAAAGGCCCCATCCTGGTGATTTTTTCTTCAGTAGCTACATAGATTGCCTGATATAGTCTGACATATAAGGGATGGAATCCTTAACTGTAACACCCCATTCCCAACTGACATATGCACGTGTGTCTATAGGATACATATGTACATGTCTGTTAGAAATGACATATTAACTATCTTACCTTCACTGTACATAACATGGCATCATACACTAAACCATCAATCATACATTTTCTAAACTCAAAATGTTATCACATTAATCAAAATCCATAATTTATATTGTTTCATACAACACAAGTATGGATATGTCAGATATCTAAAAATTACAAACTTTATACCAATTTAAAGCTAAGACGGTAAGCTATAATTTTGGTGAAGACACCTTAGTCTAATTCGGCCTACATCAATATAGTTTATTCAATAACTATAGGACATTATTTCTGTGCCTAGTAGTGTTACTGCCTAAGCTAAGACATACTTTCAAGCTCAATTTCAAGACCCTTAAGCACAGAATTCAAATTCAATTGCTTCTTAACATTTGTAACCAAATGTCTCTAGTTCAATTTAAAACAATAATCATTTCACTTGGAAGTCTACAGATCAAAACATAACTAAAATACCGAAGCATGTTCAGAACATTCCAGTTATCAAATTCCAACACACCTCAGCATTTTCATCCTAACACCCCCCTTTCAGGATAACTTTGCATGATCTTTATGAAAAGGAAAATGGTGTATTTCAGTAACACTTTCTTCTAGAAAATGGTTCCATTATGTTTCCAGTTTGTAATAACACAAATATTGTGCAATTTGAGTCAGTATACTGAAGGTTATATCCAAAAGAGTTCAGATTGTTTTTAAACTGTAACAGAATTCCTAACTCTTATTGCAGCCATATTTTGAGATGCTTAGAGATAGAATTAACATTCGGCTTCTTCAGAAAAGTTGCTGACATGTTTAATCTAATCAAGAATCATCTCATTCCAAAATCTACAGCTAAAGTTATAATCAAACTACCTAGACATGTTCAGTGAAAGCGTTCTGGTTCATAATATTCCAGCATACATCTTCACCAATATCTCACATATGTCATCCCAATTCAGGCATAATTCTCAGACTACTAAATATGTCATAAAGATCAGGTTGTCACTTACTTGTTAGGCTTTCAATTTAGCTCAAACTCCAGATTCAATCAAGTCTCCATGCAAGAAAAACTCATCACCAATTTAAGATGAAAACAAGTTGATTTTGGACAGCAAGATGAAAGTAGCTTTCAGCTAGTTTTATTGGCTGCTTTGTGAGAGATTAAGGAGTGAATTCATGTACCAATTTAGCTAGGGCAAAGACCAGAATACAGAGAAAGGTTTGAAGCAATTTCTTGGAAGAGATATGAGAGAGACAACAGAAATGTTGCTGCTGGAATTTGCTTCATCAACATGCTAGGTATCACCATTCAAGCACAACACTTGTCCTAAGGCATGTCTTACATTTTCCAACTCAAGATGCTACCATATGTCACCAATTAATCAGTCCATATGTCTACTAAGTATTGGTCCACTTTTCACACAATAATGGATCCATTTGTCACTTAATTACTAGTCCATTTGTCACCAATTTAACTATGCTAAATGTTACTCAATTTTAGGCTAAATCATTCAAATTTTTCATGCATCAATTTATCCTACCAGTTAGCGTTTGTCTTAGTCCAAATGTGCCCCACATTTTTTTTTTGGAATTTCCTAAAATTCACCAAAATTTTCGAAACACAAGTAGCAACACCAAATTAGTTTTTTTAACACATTTAAACCATAACTCTCAATATAATCACATTTATAAATCAATTATACCCAAAAAATATCAATGAACGCATATACAATCATATTCATGTGCATTAATCAAAATTCTCATGTATGTGAAAAAATATACAAAGCATGATATATATTTTCTAATTTCCCATAATTCACTATTCTCGCCTTAACTCGAGTAACAGGATGTTACAATTCTCCCCTCCTAACAAAAAAATTTCGTCCTCGAAATTCTTACCTGAATGGTCAAATAGGTAGGGATATTGAATCCTCATATGATCCTCAGTTTCCCATGTTGCTTCCTCAGTCGAGTGATTTCTCCAACGAACTTTCACCAATAGAATCACTCTGTTTCTCAATTGTTTTGTCTTATAACACACTATCTTGATCGGTTCTTCAATAACACTCAAATTGCTATCAATCTCAATATCTTGAGCTGTTAATACATGAGTAGGATCAGAACTGTATCTTCTTAACATACTTACATGAAACACTTTATGTAGTTGAGACATCTCATCAGGCAAAGCTAACTTATATGCTAAAGGTCCAATCCTCTCAAGAACCTTATAAGGACCAATGTATCTCGGGCTCAACTTGCCCATTTTACCAAATCTCAGTACACCATGCCAAGGCGACACTTTCAGAAAGACTCTATCTCCAACATTATATTCCATATCTATTCTATGTTGATCCACATAGCTTTTCTGTCTATCCTGAGCCGCTTTTAGTCGACTGCTAATCAATTTCACCTGCTCTACCGTATCCTGTATTAGTTCTGGACCCTCAATCATTCTCAAACCTTCTTCATTCCAGTATAGAGGTGATCGACATTTTCTGCCATATAGCGCCTTATATGATGCCATCCTAATGCTGCTATGATAATGATTGTTATAAGCAATGTTAGAACCCATACCGGATATCCAACCTCTTGATCCTCAACCATCATACTCATATATGGTTCGGGTCTTAACCAGAGAACGAAACGAAGGAACAGAAACAAAAGTAAATCACAGGCTCAGAATCGAAAGCGAAACGAATGAAATCGGATAATAAAGCATGGAAACCAAATGAACAAACCGATGCGAATTGAATCAGAATCAAATAGTTGAAGCAAAGCAATTGAACAAAAAGCCAAAGCATAAGCGATAGAATCGAAGTAAAAGCGAAAACAAATTGAATCCATTCGAAGCGGATGCAAAGAGAACAAATGATTCGAACAAACTTGTAGGTACATTTCCGACAAAATTCAAGTTCATC
>JANZLC010000009.1:13901902-13915061 GCA_026413385.1 Erythroxylum gracilipes
ATCAACATGCTAGGTGTCACCATTCAAGCACAACACTTGTCCTAAGGCATGTCTTACATTTGCCAACTCAAGATGCTACCACTAATCCACTCTAGATGCTGCCATATGTCACTAATTAATCAGTTCATATGTCTCCTAAGTATTGGTCCACTTTTCACACAATAATGGATCCATTTGTCAATTAATTACTAGTCTATTTGTCACCAATTTAACTATGCTAAATGTCACTCAATTTAAGGCTAAATCATTTAAATTTTTCATGCTTCAATTTATCCTACCACTTAACGTTTGTCTTAGTCCAAATGTACCCCACATTTTTTTGAAATTTCCTAAAATTCACCAAAATTTCCGAAACATAAGTAGCAATTATAAATTTAAACACATTTAAACCACAACTCTCAAAATAATCACATTTATAAATCAATTATACCTGAAAAATATCAATGAATACATATACAATCATATTCATGTGCAATAATCAAAATTCTCATGTATGTGCAAAAATATACAAAGCATGATATGTATTTTCTAATTTCCCATAATTCACTATTCCCGCCTTAACTCCAGTAACAGGATGTTACATTAACATAGTTGACAATTCCCAAAAACCGTTGGATATGTTTAATAGTAATGTTTATGTATGGGAAGTTTAGCAGTTCACCAGCTATATATGGCTGGGCTGGTGGAAACCATAATGAAACCTCATGCTTAGAAATTCCATATGAGCTGAACTAATTTAGCTTTTGAAGGATAAGAGCATGATCCCACACTATTTTGTAAGATCCAAAAAATTATTGTAACAGGGCTTGATGCTCTTGCTGAATTTGAGAGTAAGGCAAGATATCATTAATTTATAGGACTATCAATTCCTTCTCTAAAAGTAGATCTAATTATCATTTTTATAGATATGATATGCACCAATTCTGTTTTGTCCCGGAACCTGATACAATTTTTGCACCTGACATAAAATTTTTTGTAACAAAACATAACACGATCAAATTTTTGCAACAAAATATTGAACAAAAATATCTTAATCACGAGAAGAAATAAAAGATTTTACCATATTTAAACTTTTCATAACATTAAGATTAAAAAGATTAGAAACAAATCTTCATTCTCTTTGTTATCACTATTTGTTATAATATTAATAACTTTTTTGAAAAGGGAAGTAATTATTTTATTTATCGATTCTACAAAATCTAAATCTATTTTGGATAATCCATATATAAAATTTTTCTACAAAATAAAAAGTTCTGATATAATTATATTCAGAACAGTTTTACATTTCCAAATTAAAGGGTCTATTATGCTTTCACATCTATATCTTTAGTGTTTTGATCATAGCTTTACGGGGTTTTCGTCGAACCTTTTATCGAGTGTTCAGCGCTAACATCTAAAGCTTTAAATTTTCACATTGATTATAAATTATAATTGATAAATAATTTTTTTAAAAATACATAAAAGCTTTAAATTGATTGCAAGATTGATTACAAGTAGCGTATAGAGAGCACTGATACTTATAATTGTCTTATTCAGTATTCACTTGAGTTCAAGGTCTGGATATTTTAACACTATTTAAATTTATTTTTAATATAATAACTTAACGTTCTTAAATTTAAAAACTAATAATATTATTTTAACAAAATAAATTAAAATAATATCATTTTAGTCTATATATAAAGATTGTTAGAATAAAAGTTTAAATTAATATTTAAATTCGAACCGTTCTAAGAATCAATCAACTCAAAAACCGATCAATTCGAAAAAAATCCAATAAATTTAGATCTGACCAAAGCATTATTGGATTAGTGATTACGTATTATCATTTCTTCTAATCCTCAGCAGCCGAAAAAGGCTATTAAGTAGAAAATTACATTGCTTAGTTCATTATGTTGGATCATGGTTTGTTTCTGTGTTGTCGGTTGTACGAGTTTACCAAAAGATAAAAATTTGGAATTATTATTTTGGTAATTTTTATAGTTATTATAATTTATATTAATTGAATTATTATTATATATCAACAAATAATTTATGGTAAAATTTTTTTACTTAAAATGAGTTATGACTGGATCCAACATAATTAACCGGAATAAACACTCATAAACATGATAATGAACATTACAAAGATAAAGCACCTTCTAAATATTTTACATAGAGATAATAACTAACTGTACTCCGCCGAATAATAACTCGTCTAGTTAATCTTCCTTTCCTCAATTCTCACTGGAAAGCCACCTTTCATTTTGGCTGTGAGGTAGGCAACAAACACCGGTTCCTCACCATCCTCCGCCGCCGGGACCACCTTGAACTTACTCAAAACACCGGCAACCACCCTCTTCATTTGTAAGAAAGCCATTTCCTTCCCTAAACAGATCCTCGGCCCAGCTTGAAACACTGGGTATGTGTAAGCATCTCTCCCCACAAAACTCAGTTTCTGTGTCGCCGAGTCTCTTTCGAGCCACCTCTCCGGCTTAAACTCAGCCCAATCCTGACCCCAAATCGCCTCTAATCTACCCATCGCATAAGGGTGATACGTCACTCTCATGCCTTTCTTCACCAGAGTTCCGTCCGGCAACACATCGTCGCCGGTCGCCACTTTCGAGTCCGTTGGTACCGGAGGGTAAAGTCTCATGCTTTCACATAGTGAAGCATGTGTATAAATCATGTCTCTTACTTCTTCGAATATTGGCATATCTGATTTGTCCCGTATTTCTTTCAGAATTTCTGTCTCTACCGCTGGTGTTTGGGAAAGCAGCCAAAAGAACCAGGTCAAAGCAGCAGAAGTTGTGTCACGACCGGCTAATAGAAAGCTGATTACGATATCAGTGACAAAGTTCTCGTCTTTGTGACCGGAGCTTAGGAATCGTGATAAGAGGTCAACAGATTCCAGGGATGATTTGCTTCTCAGCTCTTCCTTCTTCTCTTTCACGATGTTTGTGGCAAAGTCTCGGACTTTAGTCACAGCTTGCTTGAGTTGCTTTTCCGATCCAATACCCAGGCGCCTCTTAATATTCCAAAATATAGGGGAAAAGGAAGTGAACCTGTCACTACTTAGCTTGACGCCTTCTTCAAAAGCCTTTGCGAACTCTGCTTGTGGTAAGGATGGCAGCAAATAAGCAGGATCATACCCAAAAGCAATTTTGCAGATGTTATCAAAAGCGAACCTTTGAAGAATATCTTGAAAATCAAGCACTTGTTTGTTGGCAGCAGCGCTAGAGAGAATTGGGATGAGGCGTTCGGAGAGCTCTGTGTCAACTACAGTCTCGACAAATTTTCGGAGAGACTTGGTGTTAAATTCGTGACTCGAAACTTGTCTCTGAAATTTCCAGGTGTCACCATCAATGTTGAAAATACCGTCGCCAAGGAAATCGTAAAGTGTCCGTCGAAATTCATCTCCTTTCTCGTACAAGTGGAAATTAGTCTTGAGAATATGTTGGACATTCGCAGGGTTGCCGGTTAAAATCCGGTGACGACCAAGACCAGCGTTAAAGACGTACGTTGCAGAGGGTGAGTTTAGTAGTATGTCTGATGTCCATTGAACACGACGGTCTTTGTTTGCCCGAAAATAGAAGAATGAACCGATAAGAGGATACGATTTTGGGAGTTTAGCTACTTCTTTGTCGGGTTTGCATGTCTTGAGAACGGAAAAAATGAAGAACAGTGAAAGGATTAGGACAGAAGAAGAAACCAGAAGCTCAACTAACATGTTGACAACTTGTTGATAATGCTTTTAGCGTGGTAGTTGATGCTGAGTGTCGATTCACTAATCAGATATTCAGATATGTTGTCTGAGAATGGCAATGGGGTAGGCGCGAGGGTCTATATTTATAGTTAAAATATGTGGACTTGTAAAAGAGAAACGGGGCGAGGGTCTTCTATGGAATAGGAAGAACACGCTTCATTAATAATAAGGAGAAATATTTCGAAGTCAGTTGGTTCTAAAACAAGATGATTAACGTCAGTCGGTTCTAAAACAAAATAATTAACTGCCACAGCCGTAAAAGTAAAGAGTATCAAACTGTAAAAGGATTGACTCATTTTTCAATTAAGGTGAAATTAAAAATTATCATCATATTGTTATATTTATTATCATAATACATATGTGATAGAAATTTATTTAAGAGATCACTTATCAACACAATAAAACATAAAAACAAAAGATTTTAATCAAGTATTTTTATCCACAAGATGTTAAAAAATGTAATTGTAATGATAAATCATGAGATCTTTTAAATGTTTTAAGGTTGTCTTTAACACATACCACAAATGATTTATGAATGCTTATACAAGGCATGTTGACAACAACCTAACATATATTTCATACAATTTTAAAAAATAATTTTTATTGTCAAAGACTAGAGCTTGAAATTAATTATAAAATAACTAAGTAAAAGTAATAATATTTGGATGCTTTAATAAAATAAACAATTTCATTAAATTTTTATATTATTCTTTGGCACTCAACACAAAAATTTATAATTATATTTTTCAAGTACTCAAAATTTATTTAAAAATTTGCTTTTATAAATATATTCACTAGTTGTTCATTACTGTTGCAATAGACCATCTTTATAATCCTTTAGCAGCTAGTTTCTTTACGAAGGGATGCCAGTGTGCAATAGGCTATGTTTATACTCCTTTAGCAGCTAGTTTCTTTACGAAGGGATGTCAAGTCTTAATGTATTTTGAACAACTATAATATAGTAGATACTTATTTACTTAACTTCTGCTAGTGTTGTATACGACAAATCCTTTGAGCTTCAACAAATAATACCTAAATCTAGATTGAAAACGCAGTCTGATATGCTCTTTCACTCATCAAATGAACTTGTCTAATCACTAAAAAAAAATACATAGCTTAATTTTTTTTCCCGAAAAGTAATGTAATTTGTAGATTAATGAGTCAATACAATCTTACAAGGTTCAAAAGTATTAAAGGAACAAAGAAATAAGGAAGCAATGTGTTATGGTTACTATTTACTTTTGTTTCAATCTAATATTCATCTTCTCTTCATGACAGTTGAAAGGTTTGCATCTATTTTCCTTACTATCCTGTTCATTCTACATTGGAGTGTGATTTTCTAGTATAGTTGTTCCTCATCTCTTTTCTCTTATCTGAAGATTCTCCTATTTCTTTCTTGCCAAATTGTGTACACCATGGTTGCAAGGCTAATTCTCACCGCTTTATGATATGTTTTGTTTCCTATTCTCATAGTAGCCATCCATTCTACTAGATCTTCTCAATTTAGGACTATTTTCCTAATGTTTAACATTCCCTCCAATTTTTCCCAAATACTTCGGGTGTACTCGCAATTGACCATAATGTAGTCTAGTGTTTCAAGATAAGAGTTGCAAAGCTCATAATCTGTTGATTCCACTGATAACTTGATCATGTCCTTAGTCAGGAGCCTTCTAACAATTGCCATCGATAGGATGAAAGCATGGGAGGGAATAATATCATTATCCCATACTAATTTGCTTCACTTAAATTTGTTGTCTGGTTCTCTTTGGAGAAATTTCCTGCATCCTTTTGAGCTAAATACTTTGGATCCACTAACCATTAAGAGGATTTCATCCTGTCTTGTTTCCTAGCAACTAGGAATGTTGTTCATTATAATATCCACTCCTCTACTATTATGGAATGGCCATCTCTAATGATTGTTCATAATTAGTTTGCTTACCTTTGTGTTTGAGTTTATAACTAGCGTTAGGTACTGGATCTCCTATATCTTGTACCAAGGGCCTCTACCAAGCTAGTTATCATACCAAAATAGTGTTGATTCCCCATTTTCAATTCTGTGGTGGACCAGGTTATGCATCCATAGTCTTGATTCCAATATTTGCCTTAAGTTTTATGAGATGTTCTGCTTTGATTTGAGACTCCATAAACTGTTCTCTTTGATGTAAACATTATGGACCTATTTTACTCATAGCTCCTCTTTTTGACTATAGCCACCATAACTTATAAGCCATGTTGATTTTATTGAGTAATTTGGCTGAATAAATCCCTAAGCCTCTTTGGTTCTTTTGCTGACATATCTTACTCTAGCTAACTTTTGCTTTGTTTTATCCTACCCATAAAAAGTCTCTTAGTTTAATGTCTATCTCCTTCAGAATACTTTTAGGAAGAGCTATGTAATTGATCTAGTATGTTTCCATGTTGCTCAGAATGGTTTGCACCAATTGCAATCTACCCCCAATCTGTTGCACCAATGGTTGCTCTTCTTATAAAGAATATCCATCAGTGGTCTGCAATTTGTTACATTGATTCTTTTTTGTAATATTTGCACTCCAAGGTATTTAATAGGTAATTGACCTTGTTTGAGTCCCATCTCCTTTGCTTTCAAGACTGCATCCCTTCTAGTATCCTTTAATAGTAACAACTTTTGTTAGGATTGCTTCTAAATCCTAAAATTGCTTTGAATTCCTTTATAGCTTGCAAGAGAAGATTAATGGATTGCTTATAAACCTTGTAAAAAAGTAAAATGTTATCTACAAATGTAAGGTATGTTATTTTAGCACCTCTGCATCTTTGGTGATATTGGAATCTAGGGTTATTCCTTGTTTTCTTCTCTACGATGATTGACAGAACCTCCATACATAATACAAATAGGTAAGGGGATAGATGATTCCATTGCCTTAGCCCTTTTCTAGCTTTGATCAGCTTTGTTAGTTCCCCATGCACTAGGATTGCTAAAATGTAAGAAGGAATGCACTACTCAATCCATTTCCTAAATTTGAGAGGGTATCTAGCTGGTTTGAGGATTAATGCAATGAAACTCCAGTTCACAGAGTCAAAAGCCTTTGCTAGATCAATTTTAATTATGCAATTCTTCCCATTTGGATTTGTGTTATATCCTTTGAGAAGTTCCTGGCGTAATAGGATATTGTTGCCTATTGATCTTCCCTTTATGAATGCATTTTATGCTGAATTAATGACATTCCCCATGGTGTTCTTCAACCTGTTGTCTAGTATCTTAATAACATTCTTGTAAAGGACATTATAGCTGGCAATTAGTTTAAATTCCTCCAACTTACTTGCATTGGTCTACTTTGGCATGAGGCTTACATATGTTTTACTCCATTCTTTCAATATTTTTCCCCTTTCAAAGAAGTCCGTCATTGTTTTATTACTTCTTTCCTTAGGATATCCCAATTTTGTTGATAAAACCTTCCAGTAAACCCATCTGGTTCAGGTGATTTATCTAGATGTATGGAGAATACTATACTTCTTATTTTCTCTTCCCTTATTTCTTTTATAATTTCAATTCTATCTTGGTTTGTTTCTTGCTTTATTCCTTTTAAAATTGCTTCTGGGATTTCTTGTACATCTGTTTCTCTCTCATATTGTATTGTGTGCTCTTTAATTTGCTCTTGATCCTGCATTTTCTGACCTTTCTCATCTACTAAGTACCTGATATTATTCTTGTTCCTTCTTGCTTTTATAGAATTCAGATAATACCTAGTACATTTGTCCTTATCCTTTAACCATAACATCTTGGATTTTTGTCTGAGCTGATTGTGATTGTTTTCCAGGGTTGAGTTGTAACTTTTTATCAATTTTGCTTCCTTTTTTCTCAGCATCTGGTCTTTTGGTTTTTTCATAATGATCCTTTGACTTGCAGTTTCATCAATGCTTTGATCTTCTTATCATGCCCAATTGTTGTTCTCTACCTACAATTTAATTTGTCCCTTACTGCCTTTAGTTTCATGCTCAACTGATATTCTTTTGTTCCTAATAACCTTAATTGTATTACTTCTCTTAAAGCCTCTTTGAACTTGGGGTTCTCCATTACATGATTGAATATTCTAAATGGTACCTTTTTTTTTTGGCTCTGAGCATTTTAGTTATATTACAACTGAACTATAATTAGAGGTAGTAGGTCTCTCAAGATTTACTGAGTTGTTGGGACATTGCTACATCTACATGTCATTTACAAACTCAATATTGTTATACAATCCTGAAAGAGTTGGTCTCTTTCAAATATCTAAACAAACTTTTAGCAATATTGTGATGAATGGACTTTGTATGAATCACAATAACAAATTATTACTCATATGATGGCAGACTTGTTTTTGGATTGATACAATAAGCTTCTAACCAGCCTTTGACAAATATGTCCATTAGCTTTTTCATTCCCATCTTCTAAGTGAACTTTTAATTAGTGTTGAATGGAGTCTTCACATGAATACCGTTATGTATTTAGAACTTCATAAGTAATGTTTGACATATTTCTCTCGAAAGAAAAAAATCATTAAATTACTTACAATCTTAAAAATTAACTTATTAATCTTAAATCATTTATCTCAAACTCATTGATCATCATTCTTTTAAAAACCTCTATTGAAAGCAATACTATTAGTAGTATAAATAAAATTATCTATATAAAAACACATAATAATTACCTCATCATCTATGCTGGTTTTTTATTTTGACATAAAATTTTGGCTAACTTGAACATTTTAAAAGTCCAATCTTATTGAAATATCGATAAATTTTTAAGTACCACACCTTTAGTCTTACTTAAGGTCATATAAGCTATTGAGCTAATAAAACCTTTTCTTTTACCTTTTTAATTTTATAATCTTCAAGTTGTTCTATAAAGACTTTCTAATTGAAAACCTTATTTAAAAATGTAGATTTGAAATTAAATGTAGATATGTTGCTCACAATATTCATCAATAGCTAAAAATTTTAAACTGTGTTAAATCCATCTACAATTGATTTTTTTTAAGTCAACACCTTCTTACAATATATGCCCTCAAGCAACTATCCATGCTTTGTGTTTTGTATTAGAACATCAAATCTAAATTTTAACTTCTAAACTCATTTTTATCCAACCTTCTCTTTGCTATTTAGTAAATCAATAAGCTCCTAAATGTTATACTTCTTTATGACTTGTTATTTCTTCACATATGGCAATACAATATTAATGTTATACTTCTTTATGACTTGTTATTTCTTCATATATGACAATACAATATTCCTTGTTTTGGATAACATCTTCATATCAATGTCACTCTTGAATGAATGTAAATTGGCACCTTTTGGTTTCTTCTTAAATATTCTTCAATGAGTGCCATTTTTTTAAGAAGTTAATGAAGAGCTTAAGAAGTATAATCCAGTTGAATGTGTAGATTTATAAGAAACATTTGATGTTAAAGAAGTTGATGAGTTAACCAAAGCTAATAGTAATAAGGGAGAATTGTTAGCTCCATTATTAGTTTAATTAGCTAGAAGTAAGTCATGATACTCATGAAGAATAGTTTAGTATTCCTTTTCATTAATCTAATCCCATGTATTCTTGTCTTTAAACATGACATCATGACCAATAATAAGTTTATTAACTTAAAGATTATAAAAATGAAACCCCTTAGGTTTTGCATTATAACTAACAAATATGCATTTGATACTATTGTAGCAAGATTATGCCTTTCGAGAAGGAATATGAACATATCAAATACAACAAAGAACTTTTAAATATGTTATTGAACTTTTAAATATGTTATCTTTAGTTCCTACTATATCATGCTTCAAAAGTTATTTGATGGTGTAGTGCTATTATAGGACGCCGATTGAGTATATAGGTTATCGTCTGAACCTAAAAATATTTTTGTAAGATTTTTGCTTCATCATATTTTTGGATATCTCTATAAGGCTTTTATTTTTTTCTATATTACAATATTTTACTATAATATGTAGCTGGCTGTTATTTTTCTTATAATTCCAAATTAAACACAAAAACTATCAAAATCATTTCATCACCACAATTTGTCCTTAAAACCAATAAAGAATTTATGTTTTGTTTTTCAATATAACTATTAAACTTCTTGAAGATCGCAAAACTTGTGATTTTTACTTAGCAAAATATACCAATATGAACATGCTATAATCATCAATAAACACAATAAAATAACTGATATTATTGAGAGATGGGATTTTCACTGGTTCACACATCCATATGTACTATTTAAGAAAATTTGGATGCCTTTCTAGCCTTTCCTTTAGAAAAAGCTTTCGATGTTTCTTCCTAAAAATACTACTTTCACAAATTTCTTCATCTCCTTAAACTTGGAGAAATTTTATCAACTAAATTTTGATTAGACAAATAACGTAAACTTCTAAAATTTAAATGCCTATATTGATGATGTCATAGCCAATTCTTGTCATCAAAAGATGCTTTGAAAGTATGTTTATCACCATTAAGATGAAGAGGAAAAATGTTATTTTTAGCTATTGGTAGTTTGAAAAATAGGTTCTTCTTGGTTGAATTACATAAAGTACAAAAGAATAACCTTCTCTTAAAAATTGACCTACATTTAACAAACTAGAGTAAAAAGGAGGAATATAAAGAACATTATTTTTAATGTTTTTGTTATGTATTTGTTACATCATCTTTTTTCTATATGCTTCATAAACTACACCATCTTCCATTGTCATTATTGTCTTTACTGATTAATCTAGATTGATAAAGGCTTTCATATTTGCTATCATATGATTATTGCTCTTGTAATCCATGAACCAAACAACTTGAAAACACATTATTTTTAAATAATAAGTAAGAAATGGACTCTTACTTTTGTCATTTGCATCTTGTTTAACAAATCTAGTATACTTTTCATTCTTTTCTTTCAACATGAAAAATCTTTCAATATGGCCAAATTTATTATAGTCATAGCGTTGAGATTTGTGAGGTTTACCAACGTTCTCTTCCTTTTTATGATTTTGATTTTGATTACGAAATCTTCCGCCACCTATGCCTCTTGATTTCCTATAATACAAATTTTCACAACAACCTTTACATTACTTGATATTTCGTTATTACTTGTATCACTTGACTTATTGTTTTTGCTTTTTTCAAATAAAAACTAAAACATATTTAGTTGTTAACGTCTAATAATAACATATTAGATAAAACTTAATAATAAATCATTTTTATAAATAAAATTTATTTAATCTCTTATATAATATTTATTGATAAATTATCAGTAAAACTTTATTATATTTTATTACTTAAATTTTTATTTATAAAATAATTTTATTTTTAATTATTAAAATAAAATTTATTTAAATTTTATATATTTAAATTTTAAATTATATTTATTAGTAATTATTAAAGTAAAATTTTAATATTAACATTGATTACAAAAATTAATAATTAATTTTAAATAAATTATGTAATATATATTTAGCTAATAGTAAATCATATTATTAAAAAATTACTTTTTATAGTTTTCATAATAATGAAACTTAGAAAAAACTAAAACCAAAAACTAAAACAAATAGATTTTTTTTACTGAATCTAAAAATAAAAATAAACAAACCCTTATTGTTAACAATATAATCCTATGTTTAGCTAATACCAGATGTGTAATCCATATCCCTCAACATCTCCAATCACACGACCTACCTATATAACACCCCATTATATCTAGATGCGACTGACTACGAAAATGTTTTCAAGGTGTCCTATCTATTGTTCAGATAAACCTTTACAAAAAATCAAAGCCTTTCAAGACAAACTCATCACCAAAAGATGTTCTGTCAACTTTTAAACCTCCATATACACCATCACCTTCTCTATCAAAAGAAAGACCTTCCCTGGACAAAGCTAAAGAACTCATGGCCAGCCAAGAATTTATAGCTACCCTATAACTAATATGATATAGCTCCGATAGCAAAATTGAAAGTTAAGACTCTGATTTTTTTACTGAAAAATCTGAACGCTCATAACAACTTACATATCTTACTCAGATAGCCCAATGATGGTTGTTCCACAATCTTTTCACTCAGAAGTTAAGTTTGAGATTAAGGAAGTTGAGTCCATGACCAAACCAATAAGATCACAAGTAACTCCTCTCTATAAACCTATTTTAGGTCCATGATTTACTTTTGATGATGTTCTACCAACAAAATGACGAGATCAACTCCATAAATTTAATGCCTGGATAGATCTCCAAATGATAAGGCCAGATATGTCAAGAAATCTTAACCGAATTTGTCTCCAGAATGATAGGAATTTAAGAGAATGATTCTAAAGCCTTATTGAATATATGTATTATGTATATGCAAGCTCTCAATACAATTGACAGAAGCCATTTCCTTGTTAGAAATAATCCATAAATAATTTATTGATGACTTCCAACTCATTGATCCACAAAGCTCATAACAGCTTGCAGATCTTACTCAAATATCTCAAATGATGATGGTTGCTCCACAATCTTTCCACTCGAAAGTTGAGTTTGAGATTAAAGAAGTTAAGCCTATGACCGAACCAATAAGATCATAGGTAACTACTCTCTATATACCTACTCTAGGTCCATGATTCACTTTTGATTATGTTCCACCAACAAAATGAAAGGATCGACTCCATGAATTTAATGCCAGAATAGATCTCCAAATAATAAGGCCAAATATGTCAAGGCACCTTAACTGAATTTGTCTATAGAATGATAGGAACTTTAAGAGAATGATTCTAAAGCCTTATTGAATATAGGCGTATGCAAGTCTCTCAATATAATTGATAGAAGCCATTTTCTTGTTAGAAATAATCCATAAATAATTTATTGATGACTTCCAACTCATTGATCGACAAAGCAGATATGAATATTTTGAAATGAAATGATGTTCTGCGAATCGAAAAGATTTGCAAAAGCATTTCAGAAGAATATCTTAAACATATTATATGCTCAATGACTTCAATAATAGTAATTTTTGGGAATACATTCATTGCTTCCATTCACGATGAATTGCAACCTAATTTATAGAGAATAGTCAATTCTCTTCAAAAGGATATATCTGAATTCTATCTAAGAGAAATCCATCAATTAACTTTAGTGACATTGGATAAATTATGGCTGTGTTTGGTAAAGAGATGATCAGCTCTTTTTTAGCTGGTCAATCCATCTTAGCTGATTGACTTTAAAAAAAAGCTCATAAGTTTGTTTAGTAAAAAGCTGTTTGGGTTGGCTGATTTAACCCAATCAGCTAATTTTCAACCAACTCCTTAGAGGAACGTTTTCTCTCAATCAGCTGATATTTTTTTAATGTCAATTTTGCCCTCGTCATTTTACTCTCTCATGTCTCTCTTTCCTTGCTCTCGTTTTCTCTCACCGTCTCACCCTCAAGCTATCTCCTTTTCCTTGCTTCATTCGTTCA
>JANZLC010000009.1:13924716-13936935 GCA_026413385.1 Erythroxylum gracilipes
AACTGAACCAAACTCTGCAGTTGTGTATTGGTCGTCAATTGAGCCGTAGTCAACTGTGACATGAGATCCTCCAAGGTGGAAATTCGGTCGCCATAATTAGGCCTCGGATATTGCTGTTGTTGTTGCTACTGTGGCTGAGGCTGACACTGCTGACTACTCTAACCTTGCTGCCCATTCCCGTATCTCAAATTGGGATGATCCCTCCATCCTGGGTTGTAAGTATTCGAATAGGGATTATATTTTCTTTGAGAGTGATAATTATCATTGATCGCCTTAACTTCAGCCTCCATAGTATCATCTTGCAGAGTCGGACAAGCATCAGTAAAATGACCCTGAAATTCACAAATTTGACAAATAGGGACTTGTGGTCCCTTGGTTACAGCATTTGCCCTGACATTATTGGCATTAGAAGAATTAATAACTTGTCTCTCCAATAATTCAGCAATCTTTTCAAGTCTTTTTTCGAGTTTAGAATTACTTACCTCATGGACATCTCGAGTGTGTGTGTTTGAACGATACCCGAACTGCTGAAAATTTGCGGCTGAGGCGTTTTGTTCACTATGGCTCCCCCACTGGCAGCATCAAGAATCTTCTTATCATTTAGTAACATCCCATCATAGAAGTACTGAATAAGGAGTTGCTCTGTATAACCAGTCTCTAGCTACACCCTTTAGAGAAAAAGGGAAAGCACGCAGTTTCAACTGATCCTCTATTATTCCTCTTGGATTGAATCCAGAACATACCATGTGAAAATCTTTAAGATACCTGTTCAGGTCATCAAAAGGTAACCCATGAAATTTCGACAGTGCCTAAATCAACCCAGCCTTCAACTCAAACCCATCATTTACAGCCTGATACTGTATACATAGAGGTTGATCCTCTACTGGTGGTGCTAGCATATCCTTCAGAGTTGCAGAAACTCAATTTCTAGCTGGTTGCATAGGTGGAATAGGTTATTGATTTTCCATCACTACTTCTTCAAAGTCTTCCAATAACTCGGTCTCAAAGGCAGGCAAATTCTCAGTTTGATTAAGCAAAACTTGCGCAGAAGTAGAAGCTTGCCTCTTACACAATTTAGTAGCTTTCCTAAGTTGTTTTGCGGTCTTCTCTATCTCTGGATCAAACAATAAATCACCTGCAGAAACATAATGTCGCATGCAAACTACTAGAAAAAAATGATTAGCAACATAAACAAACAAAAACTTGAACACCGGTCCCCAGCAACGACGCCAAAATTTAATGGCGTGTCAAACCAACAAAAATAAATTCTTACTCTAGAACACTTAAGCAAGTAAAGTGGTGAATAGAGTCGAACCACAAAGACCAATGTAGTAATTATTTATTTGTGTGAAATCCAAAATAAAAATAAATAAAATAAAATAATTGATTTGGGGATGATTAATTTTAAAACACGAAATCACGCAGGAAGAACTTAAAATTAAAGATTGAAAATAATATAAAGAAAAGTCTAGCCAAGGTACTCTCCCGTTTGATACTGTAATTCGATCATAGACTCAATAATATGAATTTCGTTCATTCTTATGGACAAAGTTATAGCAGACAGTGAACAGCACATATCAACCAATCTATTTGTAATTATTCGATAACCCCGAGTAAAGCTCCGCAGATTATTACCCTAACCAATTAGACTATCTCCGAATAAAGCTCCGCATAATATAATCTATGATAGCAGTAGGCTCTAATGGACCTTTCTCTTAGCCAACAGAATCGGAAAAGTTGCAATCTATTTAGACCAAATTATTTAATCTCATTAATTTCTTAATTGAAATTAATTCGCCACTTTGATAGATAGCAATCACGGATTAACTAATCTATTCGGCAATTTATTCACAAAGTCAATCAATCAACAGGCCTCATTAATCAACAAACACAGCGATAATAAATCTATTAAAGTGCAGAGATTAAATAAGCATAAGAGATAAACGAAAACAATTAAATCAAAGGAGTCTCACGAACTACATGAATCAAACGTAAAGTACCTTGTCTGGTGCTAAAATATTAACCACACATAACTCTATTCAAGGGCAATGTTTTTAAAGGAGAGTCGTTGTTTTTGCCTCCCCTCCACCAGAAGTTGCTATCGTCCACTCTCTATCTATTGTAGCTGATTTGACAAATTAATGTTGGAGTTCTTCACCATTGGACGTACGCACAACGTCCAACCAAACCAGCTCTAGCTTTCTTAAAAAACACGTCTTTCTCTCCCTGTCCACGACTCCTTTAATGTGATAAAAATAATCCCCTAAGCTGCTGTCACCGTCCACTCTTCTTTTTTTTCCAAAAATCTCCACTTTCCTCTAAAACACGTCCTCCCCTCCTCCTGAGTCTAGGTCTTCCTTTCTTTTTGCCAAAAGCTACTGCCTTCAAAAAATTTCTTAGTCAGTCCCCTATCCCTAGGTTTTCTTCTCTCATTAAATGAGGTGAGCCCCCTTTAATGGTCTTTTGTTTTAATGAACAAAGTAGGGCCTAATTAAATGTCAAATAAGACTTCAATGGCTTTAGCATAACTTGACTTCGTCAGCAAAGAGGGTTGTGTTATTGAGGCCCAAATCTTAAGGTAATCAAGTCAAAATTCGTAGGTAGTAGTCTGCCAGCACTGTGTTACCTTCAATAGGGTCATGTTGAAATCCTCTTCAGTTCCAAATTAACCAATTTCACTCCAAATTGCATCACTTTGTTATTTCATCACCTAGAACATACAAAGACACGAATTACCACAAAAACACAAGGAAAACATCACAAAAGCCTACCAAAAGAACATAAAACACAAAGAATTAACATGACAAAATCCAAGTTATCAGGGTGATCCCTCCAACCTGGGTTATACGTCTACGAGTATAGGTTGTATTGGTTCAGGAAGTTCCCTCCTGCAGCATTCACGTACTCCATACTCCCTTCTTGCAAGGTTGGACACTTGTCAGTTGGATGAAATGTGCTGGAACATATCCTGCACACTTTCACTTGTTCCTGTCCAACTGCAATCTGTCTCATAAAAGATGTTAGTTCATCTAAACGATGTTCAATGGATGAAGTGCTTACGTTATTTACTCATCGAACATCATTACGAGTGTCGAATTGTTGGGTGTTAGTGGCCATCCGCTCAAGTAATATCTTAGCTTCAATGGGAGTCTTCTCGCAAAGTGCCCCACCACTCGCCACATCAACCAAACTCCTCTCCATTGGCAGCAATCGTTCATAAAAATATTGGATGAGAAGTTGCTCTGGTATGTTGTGATGTGGGCAACTGGCATATAACTTCTTAAATTGCTCCCAATATTCGTAAAGAGACTCCCCATTGTGTTGCTTAATACCGCATATCTCCTTTCGAATACTTGCTGTCTTTGAGGCCAGAAAATATTTTTCCAAAAATAATCTCTTCGTCTCCAACCAAGTATTCACACTTCCAGCCAGTAAATCAAATAACCAATCTTTTGCTGCATCCTTGAGCTAGAATGGGAAGGCCCTTAACATGATTCGCTCGCCCGTCACCCCTTGCGGCGTCAGGCTCAAACACACCACATCGAGTTCCTTAAGATGCTTATGTGCATCCTCACCTGCAAGGTCATGAAAGTTAGGCAATAAATGAATTAATCCAGATTTTAACTCAAAGGTAACATGTTCAAGGAAATTCGGAAATATATGCATAATGGTCTATGAGTTAAATCGGGCAGCCAAATCCTTTAGAATTCTCATATTTGCCATTGTGTCTTTGAATTCTGCTTCCAATTCTTCTACCAAAGTTGACCTTGCTTCCCTACGTAATCTCCGTAATGTTCTCTCGATCTCCGGATCAAGTTGCTCAATTTCTCTACGAGGAGACCTGGTCACTACCATGCACCAACACTAATGGACAATAAAAAATTAGCAAGTAACAAAAAGAACGATTATAAAAAAATATATTACAGAACACCAACCAAAATCAAATGCAAAAATTAAACTACCACACTTCCCGACAACGGCGCCAAAATTTGACAGCGCGTGTCGAGCGCACTACAAAATTTACCTATCTCTGCACACTAAAATTTGTAGTTATGGTAAGTAGGGATCGAATCCACAGGGAATGTATGGTTAAATTTCGTAATGAAATTAATTGATGCAAGGAAAGTATATGGAGGGGTGGGGGTTGGATTTTAAACAATTTAGAAATTAAAAGTAAAATTAAACTATTAAAAACAAATTAAGTCAAATAATCAAAAATGAGAAAAGTGTCAAGTATAAGTAAGGTTCGGTTCTAGGGTCAATCTCGGCCTAAGCACAATCAAGCATAGTCCTTCATTCTAAAGTCTTTACAATTCTTTTTGGACTATTGATTTGAGACTAATAGAACGCTCTATAAATCTCGATTTTCCCTTAGGTTGTATTTAATCAAGATACGATCATTAATTAAACCTAACTATCAAATAACCTAGGATACGATCTCTAGATTCAACTTGGCAATCACATTATGAGTGGAAAGTGATCAATATAGGCAGCAATCTCACACGCTCGGGTTATCTAACCTAAGTCATGTTGTTCCTAACGATTAACGATCGTTAGATGCCACTCATAAATAGCAAGAGTAACAACTACGGATTACAATTAATATTTTAGCAATAGATTCGAAATAAAATGATCAAAATAATATATCAAGATCATTAATTCCAAAACCATCAAAATTAATACCAACAACACAACAATCCGAAAATAAATCACATCTTTAAAATGGCAGAAATAGCTTAACCATGACTTGGCGTCGATATCCCCGTTGAATCGGTGTCAGAAAGTTAGCCCTCTATGTCTATTTTTATGCTCCAAGTGAGGGTCATACTACTTTTTGCAATGAGACACATAAAAATGTTGAAGATTTTCAGTTGGTGGCTGGCCATCTATTGCTCTCCTCTTTAATGCTTATGTTGATTTATTCTCTAGCCCTTGCCATCTATTTTTTGCGTCTCCCTATAGCAACTACCCCAGAAGCTCCTTGCTTTCATTCTTCGGTGGTTTTCTTTGCGTTGACACTATTCCTGTATTCTTCTCCTTTCTGTGCCAGCTTCAAGTCTCCAAGCTTTAAGTCTCAGTAGCTTCCTGGAGCAATTAGCAGCTTTCCACGTTTAATGCTTCATTCTTGTCTTATGTGTTGCTATTGTTCATTGATGAGACAATTAAGTTTCATCATCCTTTAAATCCCTTTACTAGTTATCTGCGCCGACATTGTAGCTACTTGACAAGACAATTAAACCTCACTCCTTTAAAACCCTCCTTGTGCTAGTGTTTTCTTGCAGCGTTTTTATAAAAAAGCTGCGCAGGTTAAACGCAACGCAGGTTTAATTCTGACGCAACAGCGTAAATGTTGCGTACACTACTGTGTTGCTGCGTGTGAAACGCAATGCATAGGAAATTTTTTTAATAATTTGTGCATTTAACTAAATAAACAATTGTGCTCCAATTTGCTTTTAGGAAATTTTGTCTTTTTGGTCTCAAAAATATATCAATAAATCTAACCTAGCAGTCAACTCAAATTGAACACAAATTGAGCATTTTATCTTAAAAATAGGATTGAAATCACATGTAAATACATAAGAAAACAAAAGAAAATTCAATCCTATCACCAACATACCTCGATTATGCACATTCATATGCACTATCCGAAAATTCTAGGTTTTCTTATAATTGGACGTTTTAGAGCTAATTGAAGGGAATACTTTAGGGAGGTGATTTTGAGATATGGAGAACGCCCAGAAGGGATGATTTTGGTCCAAAGAAGTGAGAAACACAAATAAATCATAAAAAGATCCATTTGAATACAAGATGAAGCCTCTACATCGTAAGAACTTCGATAGAAGATATCATGGGTTAAGGCTCTAAAAAGTTTCTGGAAAGCTTTTGGGAATTGGGTTGATTCCCATGAATATTCTCATGATCACGGATTATACAATTTTTTCCAACTTCTTATTCTTCTTCTAATCTTAACATGCATTCCCAACATTCAATCAACCTACCAACACATCAAAATCAACAATCCAACAAGAAATTTGAAAAGAAAATAAGTTGAAACTAAAAAAAAAATTCAAACCAATCATAATCAAAACAAAACAAATTAAACACACAAGTACACAAATCAAGAAAAGGAAAGGTAAACATGCTAAGTTAAGGTCATTAACTTGACAATTTCATATGCTTTTATGAAGAAGTGGAAGAAAGGAAAGACATGACTTCCCTTTCTTATTGGTATGGCCCTTTCTTATTGGTATGCCCATTGACCTTGAATACCCTTGTCATTTTCTAATTCTAAAGCTCCATAGGGAAATGCCTGAATAACTATGAAGGGCCCACTCTATCTTAACTTGAGCTTTTCAAGAAATAATTGAAGTTTTAAATTAAACAAAAGCACTAAGTCCCTACTCTTGAACACCTTCTTCATAATGTGAACATCATGCCACTTCTTTGTACTTTCCTTGTACAACTTGGCATTTTCATAAGCGTTAAACCTCAATTCTTTTAATTCGTCAAGTTGTAACAATCTTTTCTCAGCCGCAAGCTTCTAATCCATGTTTAACTTCATAATGGCCCAATAGGCCTGATGCTTCAACTCTAAAGGTAAATCACGTGCCTTGCCATACATAAGTATATATTGAGTAGTTCCTATGGGTGTCTTGAAATTTGTCCTGTAAGCCCATAGGGTGTCATCTAGCTTCAATGCCCAATCCTTTTTTGAGGTGTTCACTACCTTCTCCAATATCTTTTTTAGCTCTCTATTCACCACCTCCACTTGACCATTAGTTTGGGGGTGGTAAGGAGTTGCCCCTCTATGATGAACATTGTATTTTTTCAGAAGAGCCTCAAACAGTTTGTTGCAAAAATGGCTCGCTCCATCAGTTATAATTGCTCTAGGCACCCTAAATCTCGTAAAGATCTTCTTGATGAACTTTTAAACCACCTTGCTATCATTAGTTGGAGTAGCTATAGCCTCAACCCACTTAGAAATATAGTCAACTCTAACTGTTTTATAAGTGTAACCTGAAGAGGATGGGAATGGTCCCCTGAAGTCCAATCCCCACACATCGAATATCTCCACCTCCATGATGTTTGAAAGTGGCATCTCATCCTTCTTCGATATGTTACCCACTCTTTGACACCTGTTAGACTTTATCACAAAATTTCAAGCATCCTTGAACAAGGTTGGCCAATTGAATCCACATTCTAATATCCTAGCTGTAGTTTTGTTAGCTCTATAAAGCCATGCATAAAGTGAACTATGACATTGCATCAAAATTTCTGGCATTTCATCTTCAGGGATACACCTGTGAATCACACTATCAGCGCGTATCTTATAAAGTACAGGTTTATCCTAAATATAACAAGAACATTGAAATACAAACTGCTTCCTTTGTTGATAAGAAAGATCGGAAGGAAGAATACTACATGAGAGGTAATTCTCAATATCTGCACACCAAGGATGAAAAGGATTATCTACCATCATTAAAGCCTCATTAAGAAAGCTCTCCTTGATTTTCTCTTCTTCTTTATGGTGCCTTCCTTCAAGTCTCGAGAGGTGGTCAGCTACAACATTTTCTGCTCACTTTTCATCTTTAATCTCAATGTTAAATTCTTGGAGCAGAAGTACCCACCGAATAAGCCTAGCCTTAGCATCCTTCTTTGCAAAAAGATATCGCAATGCTGCATAATCTGTAAAAACAACGACATGTGAGCCTAAAAGATAATAACAAAATTTCTCATAAGCAAGTACCATTATAAGCAACTCCTTTTACGTAATTGTGTAATTCAGTTGTGCTCTCTTGAAGGTCTTACTTGCATAATAGATGGCGTGCAACCTCTTTTCCTTCTACTAACTAAGGACATAACCAATGGTATGATCACTTGAATCGCACATTGTAATACCCAAATACCCCCTGGAAGAATATACGGATGCCAAATAAATAGTACAAATAAACCGAAGCATTCTAAATCTTCCATTTCAAGTAATTTAGACTAACATACACTATATTTCATTCCAAGTTGAGTTACAAACAAAATACATTATACACAATGAACTTAATACAAACATGTCTTAAATCCCAATCCATCCTGCAATATAGTTATTTCAAACCTTCAAACAAGTTCAAAAGTCATCATTTATTAGATACAACTAAAAAATGAACAAACTCAAGTATACATTTTTTTCAAAACAAAACTCAATCTTCTTGGCCACTGTGGTTGATATTGTCCCAGTCTCAAGTCTTCTTAACAAAACCTATACAGGGAAAAATCTACCGTGCTAAGCATATAGCTTAGTAGTGAAAAAATAAACACATATAATCTGACGATTGTTTCTAATAATCGCCTAACATTAACATACAATAAACCATATCAAATCTCAGATAACCTTTAATTGTTCAAATTACTAAGCATCCTAATATCATTTGCATTAGAACATAATATAACATATCAGAATATAATACATTTGCTTCAAACTTACTCATATCTGAACAGAATATTTGAATCACAAAACATAACCTTAAAGTATCTAAACAAATCTTATTTACATCATAACAACTTTTAGCTGTATCAGAACTGAACTGAACTTATATTATGCTTGATCATATCAAAACACAAAATAAGTTCGTTTGTTAATCCTTTTTATAGAAGTGGGTAATGGGACTAATACAGGAGATACCATAATCGGTATCATAATAGGAGATACTATGATCGGTATCACAGAATAGGAGATACTTAAGTCTCAATAACAGATGACACCGAAGTGTCAGAGAGAGGAGACACCGAAGTGTCACAGGAGTAGCTACAAATCCTTCTAGGCATGCCTATTTACCAATGACTAGGACTTGACAGTTTTAAAAATAATCTATTTTAGATTTCACAATCACAAGCAAAAGATATTATGTCATTATTCCACTTTCCTCAAATTGAACTTATAAATACACATGCAACTAATCTTGCCTAATAGCGTAATCATTTGCAACAATGTACCATTAAAGGTGTTAGACCCTGAACCTTTCTGTAAGCTAGGGCTTTTAAACGAGGAACTATTGGCAATTAGTTATGTGTAAATAGGAGAAGAAATTATGAGATTGAAATGAAATGGAAAGAGATTGATTGAACCAAAGTGAGAGGATTGGTTTAAGGTCATGAGTTAGAAAATTTTCTGAACATAGTTCAGTATTTTGAGAAATTTGGGAGCTGTAGAGATCTGATCGAGTTGATTCTTGAGGGAAAATAAAATTGAGATATGGGGCTACAAATCATGTGAAGGGATCCAAATTCAATTTCACCCCTAAGATTGTCAATTTCTGGAGTGAAATTTGAGATAATGTTTAGTCTCGAATTAGTCAGAGCTGAATGCGTATTTCGGCCATAACTCCTTCGTTTCTAATCTGATTTGAGTATTCTTGGTGTCATTTAAAAGATGAGACATAGAAGAGAATTTCTCTAGAAGGAAGTGTTAAAAAATTATGTCATTTTCGTGCCCAAAATTGAGAAACAAGATGACAGTTTTTAAAGGCTAAATGAAGGGCAATTTTGGAACATCACTTAAGGAGTTAAAGTTGTAGGCTTAAATGGAGGGGCTTAGTGGTCATTTTGGTGTTCATTAAAGACAAAAGGAGGGGCTGACGTATGGGAGAAGGAAAAAGGCACGAAAAATAGCAAAATAGAAGACGAAGAGAGGAGAGTGTCGTGAGCCATGAGAGAGGAGAAGAAGAAAACGAAGAGGAGAAGAGAAAGAAGAGAAGAAGAGAAGAAAATCCAAGGAAAAGTTAGGAATTTTCATGGAAAGGAAGAAGATTCAAGCTTTCTAAGGTAAGATCTTCATCTTCTTCATGCTTTGGTAAGGTATAGGTTAGGGTTTTGAGATGGAGAAAAACCTAGAGAGAGAAAGAGGGGTTTGAGGAAGAAGATGTTGGATTCCATGAGGTTTTGAGTTTCTAAGCTCAGGTTGGAGTTTTCTAACCTAGATTGAGTATGGATGGGTTAGATTTGAGTTTAATTATGGTTAATGTCAATTTATTGAGATTATGGATAATTTGGGGGATTTCTAATGAAATTGAAATTGATGAAGATTGTTGGTTGTTTTAGGAAATCAAGAGTCCATTCAAGAGCAAGAGGAAGGAGGCAATTGATTTTGGGAATTTCCAAGTTTGAAGGTGGGTAATCTATTTATAGTTATTGTGTAATATGAGAAAAAATGTATTTGGTGTGGAATATGTGCTAAATGGCTTGCTTAAATTGTTATGATGTGGAAATTGCATTAAGTTGTGTTCATGTCATGTTATGCAATTATAAATGTATGACATTTTGATGAAATTGAGTTGACTATGATCTTGCTATGCCATTGATTTTGTCATGGCATTTTGTATAAAGAAAGGTATGAGAATATGAACAATTAAATGATGTTTAGGTCATGTTATGCATTGATGAATGCTAGACATTTTGATATGGTTCGTATGCTATTGAAGTGATTCATGGCATTTTGTATATGAATGGATGATTGAATCATGAAATTTGATTGTGTTTGGGCAAGAGGGAACCGTTTTGTAGTCACGACGTGACATAATGCCTTCTCCCGACAGCCCGCTTGTGGCTCACAAGATCCGAAAGGGACTCGTTTCGTTCACGATGCAAACTTTGGTTTCATCGTTTTGTTCACGGGACCCTCAAGCCAATGGATTGTGCATTGCATTTAGATGTGCTAAGCCATGTTTGAATGGAATTACATCCAATATGAAATGTGTTATGAATTATGCAATGTTTTGTGAAAAGTAAATGTAAATTCTCATCGGGATGAATATGCCTTTATGTATGTTGTTATATATATGTGTGCATGGGTGTTTGTGTTGGCCCCCGAATTTGTTTCATATTGAATAAGCATGATTTTAGTTATTTTGAGGTTTTTTTGCTTAATTAAATTTCTCTTGTTTGGAGTTTAGTTATCATGTTAATGATTTGAGTATTAATGCTTATATTGGAGAAATTAAAAGTATTAAATGGAGAAATTAGGCTTAAGTTAGAGTATAGTATGGTGTAAGTGAAAATTGAATAAGTAAGAATGTGTAAGGGTATAATAGGAAGACCACTTAAGCATGTAGGACATAAGGCTTTGCATGGAGGGGCAAAAGAGACTTTGTGTGATTACTAAGAGTGGGTATAAAAGAAGAAGAAAATTGAAAGTGAGAAGAAAAAGAGGAGAAGACGTCGTGGAAGAGAGGAAGGAGAAGGGGAAAAACTAGGGTTTTGAAATTTCTTGGAGATTCGACGACTTTGAAGCATTAACAAGTAAGTATGAGTAGTTTCTATCTTGTTTAGTTGGATGAGACCCAAGTATGACTCAATATATGTGTGTAAAATGTTAGGGAATGCCATAGGAAAGTGTTCTTGTTTTAGGGTTAATGCTCCAAGATGGATTTTTGATGTTTTGTAATGATATTGAGTTAGTATGAGCTTAGAATGAAGTATGAGAGGTGATTTAAGGTTAAGATAGGTTGTTTATGAAAGCTGGGAAGTGTATGGTTGAAGAATGTGAGAAAATAGGTTTTCGGATATTTCTGGGGTTGGACGTCGCGACCTGCAGTGTCGTACGTCGCAACGTGCAACAGTTTTCTCGTTACGGCGAGCTCCTTCGTCGCGGCGAGCTCCATCTTTTTCCAACACTGACATGCTTTAGTATTTGGGCATAACGTTTGTTGTAGATGTCCTTTTGAGATGATTTTTTATTCTTTGTATAAATAAAGACATAGAGCTACAATTTGTATGAAGGAGTGAAGTCCAAATTCGGCCTACAAGAATATAAAATTTTAGATAGAAGTTAAGCATACAAGTTTTGTTTCAGCATAAGTTATGGTTCAAGTTGTTAAAGTCTAACTTTCCGATTTCTACACCATATTGAATGGAACTTTGGTTCTTGTTTAAGGAAATCAAGTGAGGCAAGAGGAGCAAGAGGAACAAGAGGAAAGACACTCCTAAGCAAGTAACAAGCAAGGATTTCAGGTGGGTACATGTTTATAATAGAGAAATTAAGCCACTCATTGCTTTCTTCAAATCAAGGAAGTTTTAGTGATTTAAATTGCATCCTCAAGATTGCTTTATTTTCTTTGAGTGAATTGTAAAATTGTTATATGTTTGCTGCATGATTTTTTTTTTGTGAATGATTGATAAACAAGACTTTGAAAAAGGTTTCCTTTTAAAGGATACATGTTTATGAAATCATGT
>JANZLC010000009.1:13938744-13955937 GCA_026413385.1 Erythroxylum gracilipes
TTGATATAAAACAAGAAATATTTTGACTTTGCAAATCTTCTAAATTAATCTTATAAAGATTGTTTCGTCTTTTGGCAGAGAAGAATATGGAACCATCCTTGTTTTTGACTACACAAGAATTTTGATTAAAGAATACTTCAAAACCAGAATCACATAATTGACTGACACTAATCAAATTATGTTTTAAACCATTAACTAGCAGAACGTTATCAATATATGCAAAAGAATCTTTACCGATTTTACTGATTCCAATTATTTGGCCCTGCTGGTTGTCTCCAAAGGCTACCGATCCTCCCTTCTTATTTTGAGGATCTAGGAACATAGACCTTTTTTCCGTCATATGTCACGAGCATCCACTGTCCAAGTACCATTGGTGCTGGTTGCTTTTTCCAAGGAAGGAGATTTGCAGTAAATATTATATTCTTCTTAGGTACCTAGATTTTCTTGGGTCCTTTGGGGTTAGTCTTATAATAATTCATAGAATGATAATAAGAAAACTGGTGATACTTCTTTCTATATGGAACAAAAATCTTTTTATGACGAGTATCGCTTTTAGTAAATCCTGGACCACTTTTATCATTAGGGTGTCCATATCTTCTAAGCATGTCATTCATTTTCTTCGTACTTTTAGTGAAAGTTGATAGATATGCTGAAAGAGTATTAATTCTTCGTTTCAGCTGACTAATTTCCTGGGATCTATCTATAGTAACTCTTTTCTTCATATCATCTACTTGTTTCTTCAGGCAAACATTTTCTCTCTGTAACACTTTCATGTTTTTCAAGTTCTTACAAACTTTTTCTTTAACGATCTATACTGCTTTAGTATATATAGCATATGAATCTTCTAACAACTCAAAATATGCATCTTGTAATTCATTAAAGTTAGAAGTTACCTCCTCGTCACTTTCTTTTTCGGCTACCAAGCATATATTTGTTTGAACTGATGCTTCTGAATTAGTATCAGATTCGGACGAATCCAAATCTTCCCATGTTGCCATTATGCTCTTCTTATTTTCTTTATTTTTTTGGTTTTCTTCTCAGCAATGGACATTCAGACTTATAGTGTCCTGGTTTATTGCACTCGTAGCAAATGGCAGAGGTCTTCTCGTTCTTGACTTCATCTTTGCTATTTTTCTTAAAGAAAATTCTTTATTTCCTTTTGCTTTCTTCTTCCACATCTGTCTGATCTTTCTCAAAATGAAAGATAATTCATCATCTTCTTCACTTGAATCTTGTTCAGATTCACCGGTGTCATCATTTTTTATTTCTTCAATCTTTAACGCTTTTGATGATGAACTTCTCTTTTTCTGAATCTTGTGATTCTTTTATCCAACCTTTAATGCTATATATTTGTCCCGTCTGGGTTTATCTTCTGCATCAAGCTCCACTTTGTGTATCTTTCAAAGAACCAAGTAATTCATCAAGCTTCAATATACTCAAGTACTTGGCTTCTTGTACCGTAGTGACTTTAGGTCTCCATATTTTTGGCAGACTTCTGAGAATCTTCCTAACATGGTCTTGATTATCGTAGATTCTCCAAAGAGCTTTAAGTCTATTAACGATGGTTTGAAATCGTCCAAACATCTAATCAATAGACTCATCTTCCTTCATTTTAAATAGCTCATACTAGTGTAAAAGAATACTTATCTTGGACTCTTTCACCTGGTTGGTACCTTCATGTGCGATGGATAGAGTGTCCCACATCTCCTTCGCAGTGTTGCATCGTATTCACTTCTGCTTAAGGCACAACTCAGAAAGAACTTGGCCTTTGAGTTTAGTTGGAATCTAGTTTTTTGATTAGCTGACCATCTGGTATGTGGAATGGTATTTCCTTCATCATCCATTGGTATATACGGTCCATTCTCGATGATGTCCCAAAGGTCAACGTGTGTGGATTCAATGAAGAGCTTCATCCTATCCTTCCAATAATGATAATCCTCACCATTGAATGCAGGAGGTCTTGTAATGAAGGTGCCTTTACCTATAAAAACATATGATTCAGCCTGAATCTTTGTCCTCACTTTGTAACGGTGGTTCTTGGAAACCAAGCTCTGATACTAACTGAGGCAAATCACTTGTTAGTATAGTCTTTACGTACAATATAGAAAATGCACAAGAAGTGGGGGTTGAATTGTGTATCCTTTTCGTGAATACAAGCCCCTTTGATATTTCTTTGAAAACTAATTTTTTCAAAGCTATTAAGTGAATATCAGAACTGTTATATGAGAATATCTTCAGGATTAAATCGTAAATAACTTCTATACACTTATATAAGAACAATAGAAATTAGAGTAGAGAGTTAGAATATAGACACAACAATTTTATCCTAGTTCATCCCAAACCTTGGGCTACGTCCAGTCTTTAGAGTTCTTCTGAGATTTCACTATTCTTCTCGAAATGTACAAGTATTCTTTCTCTACAGAGCCTCTTCAGGTCTCTTATACCAAGTATTATTTTTGCTTTCTTAGCCTTTCTAGGCTCTCAGCTCTCTTTCATTAGAAAGATGTTGTGATCTTTTTGTTACAGTAAAGATAGCTCTCGTGTTTCGCACAACGAATACAGAATTTTGCTAAAGTTAAAAAAAAACTTGTTCAACAGCTTGCTCACTAACTCGTTTAGTCTTCGACTCCGACTTGTATTTATAGCCTTTGTCTCCAACTGCTTCTTGATAACTGCTTCTTGTTTCTTGTAGAAACCATTATTCAGTTGAGTTCTGTAACTAACTATAACTAACTAACCGTCTGATGTACTATCGTGTCTTTGTCTTCGTATAGTCTGTGTTTTTATTCTTCTTCTGTGTTTTCTTCCTTCTATGTTTTCTTCCTTCTGTGTTTTCTTCCTTCTGTGTTTTTCTTCCTTCTGTGTTTTCTTCCTTCTGTATTTTCTATCTTTTGTCTTTCTCTACTTCTTCTGTGTTTTTCCTTCTTCTCAAAGTAGCTCATTTATTTCTAATATTATTATTATTTGATTGTCACCAAAATTATTAGACGTGAAGTCATTTTGACTTAACAGTGATGTCATATCAGACGATACGCCATGATACTTCTAAACATCTTCCCTTCTAAGGACCCTAACTTTTGAACATCTGGGATGAAAGTTTCCTACTATATACCATTAGAAACTAAGAGAAATACCTACAACTTTCCAGAAGGCACATTTGCCTACATCCACCTAGATTAATCCAGATTTTTCCCTAGAGTCCATACACTAACCTTTGCCTTATGAAAACTAAACGATCAAATGTATTAACTTAAAAGAAAATCATGAGCCAAAAGCAAATCTTATTCCATTGACATACAAAAGGTGAGATTTCTTTTACAAAGCTTTAGAGGGCATTTCAAGCCGTAATTACATTAAGGTCTCAAAGTCCCCAAAATACAAAAATTATATAAATCATGAGTTTCTCAAAATGCAACTAAAGCCTTGCTTTGCATAATTTACTTCAATTACAAAATATGTCAAAAGTGGAGTAATGCCTTGGCTACTGACTACTCGATCTCTTGCTCATCACCTGCTTATGGGGAGGAAAAAGGGGGGTGAGCTTAAAGCTCGTGGATAACAATTTTAGAACTAGTAACAAGCAAAAATCATTTATGAACCACTTCCAATGTAGAAATTCATGTGTGTGACATTATGAATGCATCACTCTTTTCAACTTGTCATGAACACATAAACATATCAAATGATTTGGGTAAGTCCAAAAACATGACTCACTAAACATTTCCATATCATGGTCTTGTGTAGCCGTAAACTTGAGGGAGTCCATGAAGGAGCTCCGTGTCACTAATGGGCAGGCGGAAGAAGCCTATACTTAGTCAATGTTCACATGACGATTCTTAAGGGACTACCACAAACCCACATAATATATATATTTCAAAATTTTGTAAACTTACTGCCCAAATTTGCACATTTTTTAAAATATGATTTTTCATATGCTTGCTATATCTTGAAAACCACTTTCGAAAATATGGTTTCATAAACATGCATCTTTTCAAAAGAATCATTTTCAAAAGCTTTTCATCAATCATGAACATAATTTATGCAGCAATCATATAGCACCATCTTACATACAAGGCAATAAGTGCACATGAATGAGGTAGTTGAAAAAAATCACTTACTGTCATTTCTTGTAAGAACTTTAATGGCCTATTACTTAATTATAAAAGTGAAACTCACCTTGAAATTCCTTGTTTATATGCTTTCTTAGGGATGTCTTTCCTCTGCTCCTCTTATCTTTTTTGATTCCCTTAAACCTTCACCAAATGAAGAAATGTTTGGTTCAAAAGAAAGCTCTTGCCTTTCTCTATCTTTTTCCTTTCTTGTTCAACCTCAAAATCTCACTAGAAAGCTTAGGAAAAGAAACCCTAGCTCAACTCTCTTCTTTTTCTCTCCAACTACCAAAACTCACTTCCTTTTTCTTTCTTATCTTCTTTTCGTGCTCTTTCCCTTCTTTCATTCCTCACTAACGTTTTTGTATTCTAACATGTAAGACAACAATTCCATCTCCCCAATTTGCCCTTCCTTATAAGCTTATGCCTTACTACACTTAAGAGATCTTCCAAAACTGCCCTCGATTATTCTTATTACCTTAGCATTTTGATTTCATTAACCTTTGCAGTAAAATCCTACTAACCTTGACATAGTAATTAATTCCAAAATTAACCATCATAACACCATAATTCATTTTAAATCATTCTTTATAGTTAAAAAAATTTGGGGGCCAACAGAAGAAGTGTTGTCTTGCTTTTAAGGAAGAAGCAAAAACATGAAAACGAAAATAAAAGAGAGGAGAAGAGAGTTTTGGTGGTTTGAGAGAAAAGAAGAGAGTTGAGCTAGGGTTTCATCCTTCTTAGTTTTCAAGAGAGATTTTGAGGTAATTTAAGAAGAGAAAAAGGTAAAGGAAGAGGAGCTTTCATTAGAGCCAAAAAACTCTTCATTTGGTGAAGATTCAAGGGAATCAAGGAAAGGCAAGAGGAGCAAGAGGAGGGGCATTTTTTAGCAAAGTTTTAAGCAAGGAAATTAAGGTGGGTACATGTTTATAATAGAGTAAATAAGCCACCAATGTTTTCTTTGAATCAAGGAAGTTTAATGATTTCAATTACATCATAAATGTTGCATTTATTGCTTCTTGAATGAATTGAGAAATTACTATATGTTTGATATATGAATTGTGTTGATGATTTATGAAAAGACTTTGAAAATGATTTTTTAAAAAAGATAACATGTTTATGACATCATGTTTTTGGAAATGGTTTTTGAAATATCTCATGTTTATGAAAAACAAGTTTCCAAAATGTGCCATTTGGGCAAACTGTTTTCAATTCATGAATTACATGTTATGTGGGTTTGGTGTAGTCCATTAAAGTATGTCACGTACACGTTGACCAAGTTAAAGGCTTCTCCCGCCTACCTGCTAGTGGCACAGAGCTCCTTCATAGACCCCCTCATGTTTACGTCTACACAAAACCACTATGTAGGGTTGCAATAGTACGTCAAGTTTACGACTACACAGGACCATTATGTGGAAAGGTGTAGTTCGTCATATTTATGAATCTACCCAAACCATTCTGATGTGCTTATGTGCTTATGATATGTTAACAAGTTTGATGCATACATGATTGGTATTTTGTGAATTTTGGTTAAGAAATTGAGAACGATACATTTTATAAATTCAATTAGAACTTTGTATTGACAAATTAACATTTCGAAGGTTTTGCTTATTTTTCATTATAAACTTGTTACCCGCGAGCTTTCAAGCTCACCCCCCCCATTCCTTCCCATCTCCAGGTGATGAGCAAGAGACCAAGTGAGCAAGAGAGTCAAGGCATCACTCAAAATTCTGCATATTTTGTATTTGAAGCTAGTTTAGGCAAAAACAAGGCTTTAATCGCATTTCAAGAACTATTGGTTTATGTATCTTTTGTATTATGTATTTTGATATTGATGATGTAAGGTGGCTTGAAATGCCATTAAAGCATTATAAGACTCTTATCTTTTGGCGTTAATGAAATATGATTACGTTTTTGCTCATAACCTTCCATATTGTTCATGGCATTTTCAAGTCTTTCATAAGGGTAAAATTTGAGTTCTGACTTCTGGGAACAAACTGGATTAATTTAAGCTAAATTAGACAAAGTTGCCTTCTTGAAATTGTAGCTTATCTTTCTAGCTTTCTAACGATATAAAGTATGAAATTTTTTTATATCGGAGTTGAGAGATATGATCATTATAAGTTGGTGATACCGCATAGGATGTATATACAGGACAACTATAGTAAATGATGAGAATTAGTTGTAGTGATGAATTAAATGAGTGAGATTTGAGAGTTTTATTAGATTCAATTTGGTGGTTGAATTGTTAAGTAGTGATATTTCATTATAAGAGGCGAATTTGGGAAGATTATGAGCAAAAGTGATGTTAGAATGGATGTAGGAACCAATAGAGAGGCTTTGGAGGGGTTTAGGTTTCACCTATGTCCGTTAGACGGACTTTAGGTCCATTAAACAGACCTTTTCGGGTCTATAAATGTCCCCATCCTTCTCTATGTCCATTCAACGGACATTAGGTCCATTAAATGGACCTTCATGGGGCTGGAAAACACTCTAGAGCCTGTGTATGTCTATTAGGTGGAGGTGTATGTCCGTTTAACAGACATACACTGTACACTTTCGAAAATTTGCATTTTTGGCCCTATAAATGACAAAATCCCTCTTTAGATTCTTCACAAAAGTTGTAGATCTAGAAGTCCTCTTTGAAACCATCCTAATACAACCTTAATCTGATATCTCTAGTGAGATTTATACTAATTGTCCCAAAACAGGTACGATATGATTGAGGACATAAACGTGTTTGATTCTTTTGGCCATAACTTCATCATCCGACCTTAATATGAAGTGATTCTTGAACCAATAGATTCCTAACATATTTTTCCATCTCTCCATAAAAATTGGTAGCCTTTGGAGTTGATTTTAAAAAGATTGATGGAAAGAAAGTGAGGGAATCGATTGGAAGAGCATGAATTAGTTATTTTACTAAACATACTTTGGCTTTTTAATCATATCTTGATCTATAGAGCTCAGAATGAGATGGTTCTTATTTTCAAATAAACTTGAGGACATAAACACAAGAATGGATTATCGTATATCCATTGATCAGGTAGGAAATTTTGGGATGTTATGAGAATGAAGATGAACTGATGATGGCTAATGAAGGTTCATTGAAATAACCCTAAAGGGTAATACGCTAACTAGGTTATGACTCCGGAGTTAGACTTTGGAAATGAGGTTCAACACTTATGGTATTAGAGCCTAGAATTACTATCTAACATGGGCATTTTTTTGAATTATGTGTCAAGGTACATGCATTGTAAACATGTCATAGCAGGCAGTAGCAACTAATCCCTAGTCTGAGTCACACGCATGGGTATTTGTTAGAAGTTTGAGCTAATAGAAATAGTGAGAAGAATAATGATCCTTTAGAATGTGAGAAAATGAAAATTTATGGATATTTTAGAAGAGAGAAACAGTATATGGTTAGATATGATAGATAAAGGTTCAACGTATTTGTATTGGTGAATGTATTATGAATATGATATCAATATTGTACTACGGTAATATATATCCTCGATTGTGAAATAGATGTGAATACCTTGTCATGGACTGATTAAAGAAAGAAGTGGTATAAATATGAATGGATCGAAGGTATACATATGGAAGATGAAATAAATGACAATAAGAAAATAGAGATATGGTAGAAATGACAAGATTTAAAATGTATAAGCAAAGTTGGATGAAAACAAAAATTTATTATGATCTGATGAGGATCAACTTAGAACTGAAATGGTTGTTTGATTAATATGACAAGAGTTATGATCCACCATAAGAATGTTTTAGTGGAATTGAGATCAAAATTTCATCATGATGATACATCTATAATTTTGAATTGATTGCTAATATACATATGTAAGATGTAATGAAGGATATTTGGAAGATGAGATGAATGATAGCAACATATATAGAAGTTCAAAAGGTTAACTTAAATTGTTATTATGAGTGCACATCTGATAATGGGATCACCATGATAAGTGAAAATATTAATCGTATGTGTATTATATGTATGGAGGTGATATAGGATGCAATCTCTGACTTATTGAATAATTGCTAGTCATAGTTCCTATAGTTCAAACTCTACGATGAATTAGAGTAAGATGTGAAAGTGCTTATAGTGATCAATTGGGAATGAATTGAGATTGTTAGGGATGTTACTATATATGATGAATTCGAGGAAAAAGAAAAAGGACACAATCATGGCATAATCCCCACGATCGAGGACAGACACAAAAGAAGAAGTGTTGTCTAGAACCAAATGAGATTAAGGTATCCTTAGCATAAGCTACTAATTGGTGAATTGTCCTAAATACATCTCTAGATAAGAAGTAATCATTTTTATGGTGTATACCAAGGTATAAGAGTAAATGAATTTGCTTAATGCTTCACTGACCCTTATTAAAAAGGATGTTCTGATCATATAAGTTATGGCATCAATTGATCTTAATGAGATATTATGAATAGCTGAAATTGATCTTCTTAAGGTACTAAGAATGGCTGATAACAGTTGACTTATAAGAATTTCGTGAGCGGTATCGATGGAAGTAGCAAGAAATCTTCTTTCAAAGAAAAATTTCCCTGAATTAGGTTAAGTTGATCAGATGATTCAATTTAAGAATGATCAATGAAAGAACAAATCAAAAATGAATATGTAATGATCCAAAAGTGAGTATTGGAGTCCTATTCCTGACAGAGACACAAATACAAAATGTAGAATATACTACTGAGAGCATACGCATTATATTTGATGTAGAGTATCCAACTATGTGATTGGATTCTTTAATTTGAGGTGACATTATTGCTAATATGAGGAGACATACCCCTGCCTATTGATCAGTCAGGTAAGAATTTCGAGGACGAAATTCTTTTAAGAGGGGGAGAAATGTTGGGCCCCGAAATTTTTCTAATTTTTTATTGAGTTAAGCACGATGTAAATAAAATTTAAGGTTTTGATGGATTATTTTTGGATTTAATTAGTATGTTAATGTTAGTAGGATTTTATTCTATGGTTTAGTTAAATTAAAGTAGTAAGAGTGTATATGTATAAGGGCATTTTTGGAAGATTACTTAAGCATTAAAGTTATAAGGCTTTAAAGGAAGGGCAAAATGGACTTTTAAAAATCATTAAGGGCAAAATTGGAAGAAGAAGTGTTGTCTTGCTTTTAAGGAAGAAGCAAAAATGTGAAGTGGGGGAGAGAAGAGAGAAAAACGAAAATAGAAGAGAGGAGAAGAGAGTTTCGGTGGTTTGAGAGAAAAGAAGAGAGTTGAGCTAGGGTTTCATCATTTCCTAGCTTTTGAGAGAGATTTTGGCATTGTTCAATAAGAGAAAAAGGTAGAAGAAGAGAAGAGCTATCATTAGAGCTAAGAAACTCTTCATTTGGTGAAGAATCAAGGTAAGATCATTTTGAATCTTTTGGATTTGTGGAAGGATTTCAGTTCATGAAGTTTAGAAAATGCTTGGGTTTAAGTATTCTAGAATCAATTTTAGTGATTTTTCATTGTGAGGTTTTCAATTTTGCAACCTTATTGAAGTTTTGATTTTTACCTATGAAAAGGGAATCAAGAAAGACAAGAGGAGCAAGAGAAGAGGCATGTTTGAGCAAGTTATAAGCAAGGAATTCAAGGTGGTTACTTTTTTATAATTGAGTTAATACACCATTAATGTTTTTTTTTCAAGTAATGGAAATAAATGATTTCAACTACTTCTTAGATGTGCATTTATTACTCTTTGAATGCTTTGAGAAAGTGCTACATGTTTGGTATATGAATTGTGTGATTGATTTATGAAATAAAAAATGGAAATGATTTTGAAAGGATATCAAGTTTATGAAATCAAGTTTCGAAAAACTGTAATTTTGGGCAACATGTTTATAAGTTATGAAATACGTATTATGTGGGTTTGGTTTGGTCCATTCTGTATGTCAAGTGCACTTTGACTAAAGGCTTCTCCCGCTAGCCTGCTAGTGGCATGGAGCTCCTTCATGGACTCCCCTAAGTTCACGGCTACGCAAAACCATTATATGGGATTGCGATAGTAAGTTTTGTTCACGGCTACACAAGACTCTTATGGGAAATGTATTAGTACGTTCTGTTTATGGATCTACCCAAAACATTTTGATGTGCTTATGTGTTTAAATGTGTTGACCAGTTTAATGAGTGCATGATTTACGTGGCTTAAAAATTGATTGATAATTTGAGAATTGGGAAATATGTGTTTCATGATTCAATGTGAATTTTTGCAATGGAAATGAATATTTCAATGGTTTTTTCTTATTACCGATTATAAAACTATTACCTACGAGCTTTAAGATCACCCTTCTCATTCCATCACATCGTCAGGTGAAGAGCATGAGATCGAGTGACTAAGAGTCGAGGCATCACTCCTAAGTTGCATCTTTTTATATTTTAAGCTAGGTTTTGTAAGCAAAAGGCTTTGGTAGCACTTCAAGTATTATGAGTTTAAGTATCCTTTTTATTTTGGGATTTTGCAAAATGATGTATTGTGTCTTGAAATGCTATTAAAGCTTTGTAAAAACTCTTATATTTTGATGTTAATGAAATATATTTCGGTTTGCTCATGACTTTCCAAATTTATACATTGCATTTTCAAGTTTTTCATAGGGGAAAAATTTATGTTCTGACTTCAGGGGAAAATATGTAATGATCTAGGCTGAATTAGACAAAAGTTCTACTTGAAAGTTGTAGCTTATCTTTCTAGCTTTCTAACAGTATATAGTATGAAATTTTTGGACATCGGAGTTGAGAGATATGGTCGTTTTAAGTAGTGATGCTATATAAGACGGTTATGCGGAACAACTTTGGTCACGCTCGCACCAGGCGCTCTCGTGATCGCACCCGGCACCCTCACGATCCCAATTTTCTTCCTAATGATCGTACCTTTCTCGCGATCGCCCCTTTGTTCCTCACGATCGCACCTTTATCCTCGCGATCGCACCATTGTTCCCCGCGATCGCACCCAAATTGTTTTCCAACTCTGAACATGTTTCACTCTTTTGGCCATAAAGTTATCATCTGACCTCCAAATGACCTGATTTTTAAACCAATGGATTCCTAATACATTTCTCTATCTCTCTATAAAAATTTATAGTCTTTAGTATTGATTTGAAAAAGATTGACTGTATCAAAATAAGGGAATCGGTTGGAAGAGTATGAATTGGATATTTTACTAAACATACTTCGGTATTTTGATGATATCTTGATCTGTAAAGCTCCAAATGAGATGTTTCTCATTTCTAAATAAACTATAGGCATGGAGCTACAAATGTTCTAAAGAAGATAATTTGTAATTCTGGTTTGAAAATTTCCAAAATCTGCTCTAAAGTTATAAGAAATGAGTTTGATTATGGTGACTCATTGGTGTGAGCTCGCCACCCTTGCGGGATGCGCATTCGGATGTCACTTATAGTTTCAAAGCAAGAGTTGGACTCCGAAAATGGGGCCCAACACTTATGGTATCAGAACATGAAGATAAACTGATGATGATTAATGGGATTTCATTGAAATGACCCTATAGGGTAATATGCTCACGTTTTATGACTCCGGATGTTGGGCTCCGAAAATGGGGACCAACATGAACTATGGTCAAAACATATCTAGAATTGTTGTGTATTAAAAGCCATATTCTCTATCAAATCTCTTGCAGCTGTCAATGTTTTTTCAACCAAAGCTCTATCACTTGTAGTATCGATCATACTCCTATCTGTAAACAAAAGACCTTTATAGAAGTATTGAATCAACAATTGATCATTTATTTGGTGATGAGGACAGCTAGCACAAAGCTTCTTGAATCTTTCCCAATATTCATATAGTGTCTACCCCGTGTATTGTCGAATGTCACAAATTTCTTTTCTAATATTAGCAGCTCTTGGTGCTGGAAAATATTTTTCAAAGAAGAGTCTCTTCATTTCAGCCCATGTTTGCACATTTTCACTAGTAGAGTAATACAACCAATCTTGAGCATCATCTTTGAGAGAAAATGGGAAGGCTTTTAGTTTGATTTGCTCCTCAGTCACATTCGTTGGCTTCATACCCATACAAACCACATCAACTTCCTTCAAATGCTTGTAAGAATCATCTTGTGATAGACCACGAAAAATTGGTAATAAATGAATCAACCCTGACTTCAGTTCAAAGGTGTTGTTGTCCCCAAAATTTTAAAAATTGATGGGGCTATTGAGCATCTGTAGGGGCAGCTAGTTCACGAAGAGTGCGATTCGTAGCCATTCTTTCTGTCTTCTGCACTTATTGTCTCTATTTTGTTTGCTTCCGTAACCTCTTAGCTGTCTTTTTTATCTCTGAATCGAACAGCAATTGAGTTGTCTTGTCTACTCATGTAACATACATATACCGTTAAGAATTTCCCAGCAACGGTGCCAAATTTTGGTAATATTGTCGCCTGCAATCAAATATAAAACGAAACCAACTTCCTGCAACACAAATTAATGTAGTAATGGAAAGTAGGGATCGTTCCCACGATGAATCTATTGGTAAATATTATACGAATTGAAAACTAAAACAAATTGGGGGTTGAATTAATGTGATTTAAAGAAATTAAAAATGAAATTTTTTTGAAATAAACAAAAATATTCAGATCTGGAAAATTAATACCAAACCTTGGTTTCGGGTCACATACGTTATCAAACTAATATGGATCATCGATATAAAATTATGTCCATTCACAAATACTCATTGGTTGATGTTCTCTCTTAAGATTAAATGAATAGAAACATGTATTATAATCACTCTTATTAACCAATAACTTAGATACGATCTTAATTAAGAGCTTTAAGAACCAAAGGAACCAGTAAGCAAGACAATACACATATGATATGTATTTAATCTAGATAAGTATCTTTTCTAGAATTTCCAATCCCTAATATAAAGATGGTAATCCTAATTGTCACTTTGGATTAGCAAAACTGAACATCAAATTCTACTAATCTGGCTATACATTAAATCAATCAATTCCTAGTTGCGCACCCTAGAGATCGATCAGTTCAATCATAAAAAGCAATTCAGAAGACACTTAATATTCATCAATGAAATAAACTTTATTCAATAAATCTCACACATACTAAATGATAAAGTGGTTCCCTTAAACCAAGAAGAAGAATTTAGCTACTCATGACAGAGGTAAAACCCAACAGAAGAATAGCAAAACACATAGTCTCCATATCTGGTCATTTTTTGAAAAATACGAAAATCCTCTAAACAAAAAAAAAGTAGAAAATGTAAAGATGATCTAATTAGAAGTGTCCTCTCTTCCCTCTTATCGTTATCTTTATCAGATACACTCCCTACATAATCATGCAGTAGATCCCTGCCTAAAAGACAACAACTTAATTCCCTAAATAATAAAAATCATTAGTGTATCGAATTTGTATTCAAATCAGATTCTGCAAATAAAATTTTCTTTTGCACGTGCCCACGTTTAGTTAAAAAAATTTCTGCCAGCTGGGAATTCGAATTGTCTTTGCTTTCTTTGCCTTTTTTTCAATCAAATTCATCTCCCATGTGTTGAAAACCATCTAAGAACAATTAAGAAACAAGTTCATTAATTTTAAATAAAAATATCAACACATTAAAGAGATTTATATCCAAAGTTAGCACAAAAATAACAACTTATCAATGTATTGTTCCAAGTTGTAGTTTTATCCAAATGAGATATCGATAAAACGGTAAAATTAACGCACATCATGTTTCTTTCTTATGAAGAAAGTAATTGATCTCATAAATTAAAGTATGAAGATACTTAAACAATTGTGTGGGTGCTTATTAAAGAATAAGTTGATTGAGCTAACCCGATTATGAGGATCACAAATGGAATATTACTTATATGCCTATAGATTTTCCTATTATAATAGTTGTATAATTGATCTTTATACTTGAGATTACCAAAGTATCTCATATAGGAATTACTATATTTTGATACTACTTGTGACCTATTTTAATTAAGGTAGCTTAGTTGGTGGTACATGGATATGGTGTGAACCATATAGAGATAACTAAATAAGTTAATAAAAGATTCGTCACTCTAAAATAATTAGAGAGAATGTTTCATTGTTTTTTATTAGTAATGATTTAAACAATTTTCTAGTCTAGAGTGAATTAACATTTGAAAAGTTTTTTTAAATATCAATTACTAACGAGCAAGAATGAACATGATTAAATTTATAAGAGTAGACACTATATCTATACTTTATATCTTAGATGACTAAATGATTAAATTATATATCATAACCATGCATAGCTAGGCTGAGCCAAATTGCTTTGAGATTCCTAATATTTAGATAATCATAACATATTGCTAGATATCAATATTGATATATGATTATAAATTATTTAGTTAGAGAATTAAAGATAAATTAAAAGGAGTTTTAATTTATCTATTCCTAATTATGAATTATAATTATAATCATTGTTAACATATTAAGAATCTAATGTGTTACACATAAAGAACAATTAAAAATAGAAATTTAAAGTTAAATTAAATTGGACTTAATTATTAAAATGAGAAACTTTATAGATCGAAAATGAGATATTTGATTTTATTAAAATTAATTTATAATTATAATTAGATTTTGATTTGATTTCAATTATAATTAGGAGGTTTAATTTTACTAAAATAAAAATCCTAATGTTTTTTTAATAAATAGGAAATAAGCATAAGAGAGCTAGCACTACTATTTATTCCTTTCAAATGTTGAGTTCTTTTTCTTTGCTTTGTGAATACTATTAATGGTTAAACCTTTAAATAGCTCGTGACTGACACCTCGTGAAAAAGGTTTTGAGAGGAATTCAAATTAGGCACAATTTATTTAACTTTTATGATTTATGTTTTTAAGTTATTCAATTATTGAGATTTGATCGAGAGATTATAAAATTTTACTTTTCTTTACGCCCGTGATTAAATTAAGGTTAGTTTTCCAATAATGGTATTAAAGCCTTTTTTAATTGTTTAACTTGATTAAATTGCTCGATTGTTATTGATTTGGTAAAAATTAAAGCTTTTTTTAACTTAAAAATTAAAGCTTTAAAACTTGTTTTAATGAATTCTCTTATATTGATTATTGCACTAATTAATTAGAGTTTGTTTTAAATTTTTTAAAATTAAAAATCCCTTATATTTTGTTCTTTTTTGGAAAGACAATCTCGTGTGCTTAACTTGAATTTTAATTTTCTAAAAACTCAATTCACATACCCCATTTATGTTGTGCTCTCTTTGTCGTTGTTTTAAAAATTTTAGTTATGTTTTTGTAAACTAATTACCTTGTTTGTTGATGTGAAAACTGATAGTGGTTTCTAGAACATAAAATTACACGATCCTATGGTGTCGAATCAGAATATGCTTCTCATTTAAGATCTACAAATGAATTGATGCATATCCCCCTAGTTCCGAATTAGGTTCAGTTTGTGTGGGTGTTGGTTATGGAATGAGATTGTATCTAGTTGTGTTAGCTTGCTTGGTCAAAATCAATGGCAGGCATCTCCTACAGTGAGTCATCACCGACAGCGAAATGGCCTGTAGTGAACGAGATAGCAAGTGGAGATAATCACCATTGGCTAGGGCGTCAGTCACCTAAAAGACAAGGGAGAAATCTCACAACAAGAAGAAGCAAGACACCCAGAAGATGAGACCCCGGGGGTGGTTAAAGACAAATCAAAATGACGATAAAAACCTATCGAGGAGGTAGCAGCAGGCTGGCAAAACCCTAATCAAGTGCCCTGTATAGGGAAACAATGTCTAATGGCGTCATTTGATTTTGTAACTAAACTAATACTTTCTCTTTTTATGTCTTGTGGTTATTAGAAAAGATGATTACCAATCTATCGCTAAGGAGCATTATGGATGCTAACAAGCTAACTGGACCCAATTTCTCGAATTAGTTTTGTAACTTAAGAATTGTTCTAAAATAAAACATTGTTATTCCACCTGGACCTAGTTCAAATGCAACTAATAAAGTTTGGGAGATATAGTAGCATTATATTGATGAAGTTAAACAAGCTACATATGATATATTGGCTGGTATGTCTCTGGATCTTCAAATGTAGTATAAGAACATTGATGCTCTTATTGTAATTTTTCATCTTAAGTATTTGTTTAGTACATAAAGCAGGTTGGAAAGATATCAGTTCTCCAAAGCATTATTTCAATGCAAGATAGCAGAAGGATCTTCAATGGAGCTATATGTGCTGAAGGTGATTAGCTATATTAAAAAATTAGGCTAATTAGGTTTTATTATGTAACATGAGTTAACAGTTGATATAGTGCTATAACCTCTTTGTTCTAGCTTTTCATGCTTTATTATAACTCCCATATGAACCAAAAGGAAATGTCATTGCTTGAACTGTTAAATATGCTCAAAACTATAGAGGGGTGCCTTCAGAAGGAACCTAATTATGTTCTTGTTGTGGATTCTTCCAAGAGCAAGAAAAATGGCTCTAAGAAGAATAATAACAAGAAATAGAAGGCTTCTACTAGAGTAATAAAGCCAAAATGTGGTATTAAAAAGAAGAATAATGATAAGGGCACATGTTTTCATTATGGAGTTGATGGACATTAGAGGAGGAACTACAAAAATTATCTTGCTAGCTTGGTAGATAAGAAGCTTAAGATAACTTCATCTTCAGGCATGTTTACGATTGAGATCAATATTTTTCACTTTTATTCCACATTATTGAGTATTAGATACTAAATGTGGTTCTCATATTTGTAATAATATGTAGATGTTAGGAGCAAATCGCTGAGGAAAGGCCAAGTAGTTTTACGAGTTGGAAATTGAGCAAGAGTTATTGTATTAGCTGTAGGAACTTGTAGTATAGCTTTGCCTTCTAGCCTTGAACTATAACTAGATAATTGTTATTATGTTATATTTATTACTAGAAACATCATTTATATTGTAACACCCAAATACCCCCTGGGAGGATACATGGATGCTACCCAAGACAGAACAAACAAACCAACAACATTTATCTGACATGTATTTTTCGAATTTAAACTTAACACGCATAATATACATCTCATAATTCCAGAAACAAATTCAAAGAATATTTACAGGCCTAAACA
>JANZLC010000009.1:13956037-13966141 GCA_026413385.1 Erythroxylum gracilipes
ATATAGGAGTGCGTTTGTTTATGCTGAGATCCCGGACGGAGGGTCCGGTGGATTTTGATGTTTGTGTGATTGATTGGAAATTGTAGAAGTGTGTTTTAAACACTTTGCAGGTTTGGGTTAGTAAAAATGCAGTCGTTATGCTACCGAATTTTTGGTAAAATGGGTATAAAAATGAGAATTGAGATTTATATGAGTGTATAAGAAAAAGATTATAAATTGAGAAATAGATTAAGGATAATTTCGAAGAAAAGGAAAATCGTATAGATTTGCATAAGTTGAATAAAGATGGCTATATGAAAAAGAAAAAAATTATACAGGATTTTTCGGATTGAATTAGTCTAAGGTTTCCAATGCGACTCGATAGTTTTTATCCGATACATATTTTCAGATATCGGATCCACGTTTGATTCGTTCGCTTTGTTCCGCTTTTGATTTGTTGGCTTTCGATTCAGAGAAATCCGATTTCGATTCGTTTCAAAATTTGTAATCCGATTCTTCGATTTCCGTTTTCGCTTTTGCTTCCGCTTCGATTCGTTTTTGATTTTGATACCTTCGCTAAGTTCTTTGTTTTTCATTCGTTTTCAGGTTGGGGTCCGGTCTCGAAATCGGGTCCCAACAAATTCTATCGTCTTACTTCTCTATCGGCTCACTTTTGCTTATGTCTGCTTTTTATCGTCTACTTTTCTATCGTCTACTTTTCTTCCGTCTACTTTCTATCGTCTTCTTTTCTATCGTCTGCTTTTCTTCCGTCTACTTTCTATCGTCTACTTTTCTTCCGTCTACTTTCTATCGTCTACTTTTCGCGTCTGGAACATAGCCACTTATAAGAATCATAACTTCTGACTCCAATATCCAAAATTTTCATATAATATACTGTTGGAAAGATAAAAGAAAGATCTACAACTTTCCAAAAGGAAGTTTTACCAAAATCGATTTATATCAATCCCAAATTTTCCCCTAAAGTACGAAGACGAAACTCCTTCATACACCAATATACTGCACCAAATTCTTCACTTCATAACAACTTTTGAGATTCTTATAGATAGAATTGAAATTCGATGTCTTCATACAAAATGTAGCCATATATCTCTAGTTTAATTCAAATAAAAAATAATCTCATTTGGATCACTATAGAAAACGTTGTGGCTAAAAGACTGATACACACTCAGTCGATATTTTTCCAGATCACTACCAATCTTTTTTCTACATCTTTCCTTATCACCTCTCATACCGAGGTCACTCTTTCTATTCCTGCTACTCCTAATTTTCAATATAACCACTTTTCATATCCATTATACCTAGAAAATGCATTGTCTTAATCTCTCTTTGAGCTCCCATTGTACTGAAATTCTGGATCCTAACCCTTAATATGGGGACGGGATGTTACAATTATCACTCAATTATGACATAATACAAACTCATATACAAGGAGGGCTAGACGGAAAATACAATATTAAAGAGCTTCAAATTAGGTTCTAACTGTTTGATGTCAAGAGGTAAGCCTTAGGAACAACCTACCACAATTTTAACCCGATAAGAGGTCGTTTGGTCAGCGATTGAGGCTAGAATAAATTTTTATATGCACTTTCTCTCTTTTCTGGTCACTTTTCTTTTTTGCACAACAAAAACTATTAATCATCACCCAAATTTGACATAATACAAACTCGTATACAAGGAGGGATAGATAGAAAATACTAAGTTAGAGAGCTCCAAACCAGATTCTAAATATTGGATGTTAAGAGGCAAGACTCGGAAATAATATACTAAAATTTCTTCAAGATCAGAGGTCATTTGGTCATCGATCGAGACTAGAACAATTTTTGATATGAACTTTCTCTCTCTTCTAGGCACTTTTCTCTTTGGCCCAAAAAAATCTAATAATCATTACCAATATATGACTTAATATAAACTCATATACAAAAAGAGCTAGAAAGAAAATTCTAAGTTAGAGAGCTTCAAATTAGATTCTAACCGTTTGATGTCAAGAGGTAAGACTCAGGAACATAATAAAATTTCATCCCGATCAAAGGTCGTTGCTCATCGATTAGGGCTGGAGGAAATTTTAATATGCACTTTCTTTATCTTCTAAGCACTTTTCTTTTTTACCCAACAAAATTTGATAATCATCACTTAAATATAACATAATACAAACTCGTATACAAGGTGGGCTAGACAGAAAATACTAAGTTAGAGAGCTCCAAATCATATTCTAACTGTTGGTTGTCAAGAGGCATGATTGAGGAACATCATACAAAAATTTCATTCCGATCAGAAGTCGTTTGGTCATCGATCGAGTCTAAAACAAGTTTTGATATAAACTTTCTCTATCTTCTGGGCACTTTTCTCTTTGGCACAAAAAATCTAATAATCATTACCAATATATGATATAATATAAACTCGTATACAAAGAAAGATAGACAAAAAATACTAAGTTAAAGAGCTTCAAATTAGATTCTAACCATTGGATTTCACGAGACAAGAATCAGGAACAACATACTAAAATTTCATCCCTATCAGAGGTCGCTCGATAATCGATTGAGGCTTGAGAATATTTTGATATGCACTTTCTCTCTCTTCTTGGCACTTTTCTCTTTCGTACAAAAAAAGTCTAACAATCTTCACCCAAACTTGACATAAAACAAACTCGTACACAAGGAGGGCTAAACAAAAGATACTAAGTTAGAGGGCTCTAAACCAGATTCTAACCGTTAAATGCCAAGAGGCAAGACTCAGAAAAAACATACTAAAATTTTATTGTGATCTGAGGTTGTTTGGTCATCGATCAAGAGTAGACTAAGTTTTGATATGAATTTTCTCTCTCTTCTTGGTACTTTTCTCTTTGGCACAAAAAATCTAATAATCATTACCAATATATGGCATAATATAAACTTGTATATTAAGAAAGCTAGAAAGAAAATACTAAGTTAAAGTGCTTCAAATAAGATTCTATCTGTTGGATATCAAGAGGCAAGAATAAAGAATGACATACAAAAATTTCATCACGATCAGAGATCGTTTGGTCATCGATTAAGGCTAGAGCAAATTTTGATATGCACTTTCTTTTTCTTCTGGGCACTTTTCTTTTTTGCACAACCAAATCTAATAATCATCACTTAAATATAACATAATACAAACTCGTATACAAGGCGAGCTACACAGAAAATACAAAGTTAGAGAGCTTTAAATCAAATTCTAACCATTTGATGTTAAAAGGAAAGATTCAGGAATAACATACTAAAATTTCATTTCGATCAGAAGTCGTTTGGTTATCGATCGAGGCTAGAGCAAATTTTAATATGAACTTTCTCTCTCTTCTGGGCACTTTTCTATTGAGCACAAAAAAATGATCAACATCACTAATATATGACATAATATAAACTCTTATACAAAGAGAGCTAGAAAGAAAATTTTAAGATAGAGAGCTTCAAATCAGCTTCTAACCGTTAGATGTCAAGAGGCAAGACTGAGGAATAACATACTAAAATTTCATCTCGATCAAAAGTCGTTTAGTTATCAATTAAGGCTAGAGCAAATTTTGATAGGAACTTTCTCTCTCTTCTATGAAATTTTCTCTTCAGCAAAAAAAAAATAATAATCATCACCAATGTATGACATAATAAAAACTCATATTCTATGTTTGAGAGCTTCAAATTAGAATTCTAACCGTTGGATGTCAAGAGGTAAGACTCAGGAACAACATACTAAAATTTCATCATGATTAGAGGTCGTTTAGTAATAGACCAAGACTTGAGCAAATTTTGATATTCACTTTCTCTCTCTTTTGGGCACGTTTCTCTTTTGCCCAAAAAAATGTAATAATGATCACCGAAATATGAAGTAATATAAACTCGTATACAAGGAGGGCTAAACAGAAAATACTAAGTTAGAGAACTCCAAATCAGATTCTAACCGCTTGATGTCAAGAGGTAAGACGTAGGAATAATATACTAAAATTTCATCCCGATCAGAGGTCGTTTGATCATTGATTGATGCTAGAGCAAATTTTGATATGGACTTTCTCTCTGTTCAGGGCACTTGTCTATTTGGCACAAAAAATATAATAATCATCACCAATATATGACATAATACAAACTCGTATACAAAGAGAGCTACAAATAAAATTCTACGTTAGAGAGCTTCAAATTAGATTCTAATCGTTGGATGACAAGAGGCAAGACTCAGGAACATTATACTAAAATTTTATCCCGATCAGAGGTCGTTTGGTAATCGATCAAGACTTGAGCAAATTTTGATATGCACTTTCTCTCTCTTATGGGCACTTTTCTCTTTGGCACAAAAAAATCTAATAATCATTACCAATATAAGACATAATATAAACTCGTACACAAAGAGGGCTAGAACTAAAATACTAAGTTAAAAAACTTTAAATCAGATTCTAACCATTGCATGTCAAGAGGTAAGACTCAGGAACAACATACTAAGATTTCATCATGATCAGAGGTCATTGGTCATCGATTGAGGTTGAAGTAAATTTTGATATGCACTTTCTTTTTCTTTTGGGCACTTTTCTTTTTTAGGCAACAAAATCTAATAATCAACACTTAAATATGAAAAGGTGGGCTAGACAGAAAATACTAAGTTAGAGAGATCCAAATCAGATTCTAACCGTTGGATGTCAAGAGGCAAGACTCAGGAACAACATACTAAAATTTCATCCTGATCAGAGGTCGTTTGGTTATCGATCGAGACCAGAGCAAATTTTGATATAAACTTTCTCTCTCTCCTTGGCACTTTTCTATTCAGCACAAAAGATATGATCATCATCACTGATATATGACATAATATAAACTCGTATACAAAGAGGGCTAGAAAGAAAATTCTAAGATAGAGACCTTCAAATCAGCTTCTAACTGTTGGATGTCAAGAGGCTAGATTGAGGAACAACATACTAAAACTTCATTTTGATCAGAAGTCATTTAGTCATCGATCGAGGCAAAGGAAAATTTTGATACGAACTTTCTCTCTGTTCTGGGCATTTTTCTCTTCCGCACAAAAAATATAATAATCATCACCAATATATGACATAATGCAAACTTGTATACTAAGAGAGCTAGAAAGAAAATTCTAAGTTAGAGAGCTTCAAATTAGAATTCTAATCGTGGGATGTCAAGAGGTAAGACTCAGGAACAATATACTAAAATTTCATCCTAACTAGAAGTCGTTTAGTCAACACCTGAGGCTAGAGTAAATTTTGATATGCACTTTCTCTCTCTTCTGGGGATTTTTCTTTTTTGCACAACAAAATCTAATAATCATCACTCAAATATGACATAATACAAACTTGTATAAAAGGAGGACTAGAAAGAAAAAACTATGTTAGAGAGCTCCAAATTAGATTCTAACCATTTGGTGTCAAGAGACAAGGCTCAGGAACAACATACTAAAATTTCATCACGATCAGAGGTCGTTTGGTCATCGATCGAGGTTGGAGCAAATTTTGATATGAACTATCTCTTTCTTCAAGGCACTTTTCTCTTTGGCACAAAAAAAATAATCATTTCCAACATATATTATAATATAAACTCGTATATAAAGAGAGCTAGAAGGAAAATTCTAAGTTAGAGGGCTTCAAATAAGATTCTAACCATTGGATGTCAAAAGGCAAGACTCAGGAACAGCATACTAAAATTTTATCCCGATCAGAGGTCGCTTGGTAATCAATCGAGGCTTAAGAAAATTCTGATATGCACTTTCTCTTTCTTTTGGGCACTTTTCTCTTTTGCCAAAAAATATCTAATAATCATCACCCAAACATGACATAATACGCACTCGTATACAAGGAAGGCTTGACAGAAAACATGAAGTAAGAGAGCATCACACCAGATTCTAACTGTTGGATGTCAAGACGTAAGACTCAAAAAAAACATATTAAAATTTCATCCCGATCAGAGGCCATTTGGTCATCGATCAAGACTAGAACAAATTTTGATATGAACTTTCTCTCCCTTTTAGGCACTTTTCTCTTTGTCACAAAAATATCTAATAATCATTACAATATATGACAGAATACAAACTCATATACAAATAGAGCTAGAAAGAAAATACTAAGTTAGAAAACTTCAAATCAGATTCTAACCGTTGGATGTCAATAGGCAAGAATCAGAAACAACATACTAAAATTTCAACCCGATCAGATATTGTTTGGTCATCGATTGAGGTGAGGGCAATTTTTGATGCACACTTTCTCTCTCTTCTGGGCACTTTTCTTTTTTGCACAAAAAAATCTAATAATATCCCTCAAATATGTCATAATACAAACTCGTATACAAAGAGGGCTAGATAGAAAATACTAAGTTAGAGAGCTCCAAATCAAATTCTAACCGTTTGATGTCAAGAGGAAATATAATAATCATCACCGATATATAACATAATACAAACTCGTATATAAAGAGAGCTAGGAAGAAAATTCTAAGTTAGCGAGCTTTAAATCAGATTCTAACCGTTGGATATTAAGAGGTAAGTCTCAGGAATAACATACTGAAATTTCAAGCCGATCAGAGGTCATTTGATAATTGATCGAGGCTTGAGAAAATTTTGATATGTGCTTCATCTCTCTTCTGGGCACTTTTCTCATTGGGACAAAAAAAATGTAATAATCATTACCAATATATGACATAACATAAACTCGAATACAAAGAGGGCCAGAAAGAAAATACTAAGTTTGAGAGCTTCAAATTAGATTCTAACCATTGGATGTCAAGGGGTAAGATTCAGGAACAACGTACTAAAATTTTATTCCGATCAGAGGTCGTTTGGTCATCGATTGAGAATGCAGTAAATTTTTATATGAACTTTCTCTCTTTTTTGGGTACTTTTCTTTATTGCACAAAAAATATAATAATCATCACTTAAATATAACAAAATACAAACTCATATATAAGGAACGCTAGATAGAAAATACTAAGTTAGAGAGCTTCAAATCAGATTCTAACCGTTTGATGTCAAGAGGCAAGACTCAAGAACAACATACTAAAATTTCATCTTGATCAGAGGCTGTTAGGCCATCTACTAAGGCTGAAGCAAACTTTGATATGCGCTTTCTCTCTATTTTGGGCACTTTTCTTTTTTGCACAACAAAATCTAATAATCATCAATCAAATATGACATAATACAAACTCATATACAAGGACCTGTAAACAAAATACTAAGTTAGAGAGCTCCGAATATGATTTTAACCGTTGGATATGAAGATGTAAGACTATGGTTATTGATGAGAATTTGTGGCCTTGATGAGTCAAATGGATCAAGAATTAAGAGTTTGATGAGATAAGTTTGATGTTTGAGTTGTTATGAAGTGAATTTGCACTAGAATAAGTGAATTTGGGAAGATTATAAGTTTATATGATGTTAGGATGGTTGTGGGAAGCTTTGGAGGGGCATTGGGAGAATTTTGGGAACCTTCATGTCCGTTTACGGACCTTCTTAGGTGTAAAAACACCCTTTGCCCAGTCTATGTCCGTTAAACGGACATGGGCGTCCGTTTAATGGACCTTCTCGGGTGAAATGGTGCAGTTTGGTCGATCTATGTCCGTTAAACGGACATGCATGTCCGTTTAGACAAATTGTGATTTTTGACCCTCTTTGAGGCAGAATCAGGTTTTGTAGTCTTCATGAATGTTGTAGTCGTGAAGTCTACTTTCTAATGATCTAAAAACGAAAGCAATCCGATATTTTCTTTGAAAGTTACGGCATTCTCTCCAAGATAGGTTCAAATCGATTTAAAGTATAAAGATGGTCTATTCTTTTGATCATAACTCCCTTATCCAACCTCCAAATGAGACGATTCTTGAAAACATGGATTTCTAAGACATGTATAGACCTCTCCATGAGTTGTATAACTCCGATTTTTAAGCATATCTTGAGTTGTATAACTCCGATTGAGGTGATTCTTAATTCAAAACAAACTAGAGACATAGAGCCATGATTTCTCTGAAAAAGTCTAATTGAAATTATGATTTTAAGATTTCCAAATTCTGTTCACAAATAGGAGAAATGAGTTTGAGCATGGTGCCCAATATGTATGGGCACACCATTGAACAAATTGTGAGTGAATTTTTGGAACGTTATGAGAGCAAAGATGAATTGATAATGTCTAACAAGGGTTCAATGAAAAAAAACAACCCTTCAAGGTATTAGGCACACGTTCATGTTTTCGCAACAAGGTTGGGTTTCGAAAACGGGATCCAACAAATATATGACACAATACAAACTCGTATATAAAAAGAGTTGGAAAGAAAATTCTAAGTTAGAGAGCGTCAATTCAGATTGCAACTGTTGGATGTCAAGAGACAAAACTCAAAAGCAACAAACTAAAATTTCACCCCGATCGGAGGTGACTTGGTAATTGATCGAGGCTTAAGAAAATTTTGATATGCACTTTCTCTCTCTTGTGGACACTTTTCTCTTTGGCCCAAAAAATCTAATAATCATCACCCAAACATGACACAATACAAACTCGTATACAAGAAGGGCTACAAAGAAAAATATTAAGTTAGAGAGCTCCAAATCAAATTCTAACCGTTTGATGTCAAAAGGTAAGACTTAGAAATAACATATTAAAATTTCATCCCGATCAGAGGTCGTTTGGTCATGGATTGAGGCTAGAGCAAATTTTGAAATGGACTTTCTTTCTCTTCAAGGAACTTTTATCTTTGACACAAAAAATATAATAATCATTACCAATATATGACATAATATAAACTCCTTTACAAAGTAAGCAAGAAATAAAATTCTAAGTTAGAGAGCTTCAAATCAGATTTTAACCATTGGATGTCAAAAGGCAAGACTAAGGAACAATATACTAAAATTTCATCCCAATCAGAGTTCTTTTGGTAATCGATTGCGGCTTGAACAAATTTTGATATGCACTTTCTCTCTCTTATTGGCCCTTTTCTCTTTGGCACAAAAAAATCTAATAATCATTACCAATAGATGACATAATATAAACTCGTATACAAAGAGGGCTAGAAAGAAAATACTAAGTTAGAGAGCTTCAAATCAGATTCTAACCGTTAGATGTCAAGAGGTAAGACTGAGGAACAACATAATAAAATTTTATCCCGATCAGAGATTGTTGGTCATCAATTAGGGATGGAGCAAATTTTGATATAGAATTTCTTTTTCTTCTAGGCACTTTTCTTTTTTGCACAACAAAATCTGATAATCATCACCTAAATATAACATAATACAAACTCGTAAACAAGGTGGGCTAGATAGAAAATACTAAGTTAGAGAGCTCCAAATCAGATTCTAACCGTTGGTTGTCAAGAGGCAAGACTCAGGAACAATATACAAAAATTTCATTCCGATTAGAGGTCGTTTGGTCATCGATCGAGACTAGAACAAATTTTGATATGAACTTTCTCTCTCTTATGGGCACTTTTCTCTTTCACACAAAAAAATCTAATAATCATTACCAATATATGACATAATATAAACTCGTATACAAAGAAATCTAGAAAGAAAATACTAAGTTACAGAGCTTCAAATTAGATTCTAACCATTGGATGTTAAGAGACAAGAATCAGGAACAACATACTAAAATTTCATCCCTATCAGAGGTCACTTGGTAGTCGATCGAGGCTTGAACAAATTTTGACATGCACTTTCTCTATCTTCTAGGCACTTTTCTCTTTCGCAAAAAAAAAAATCTAAGAATCTTCGCACAAACATGAAATAAACAATCTCGTACACAAGGAGGGCTAAACAAAAGATACTAAGTTAGAGGGCTCCAAACCAGATTCTAACTGTTAGATGCCAAGAGGCAAGACTCGGATACAACATACTAAAATTTTATCCCGATCTGAGGTCGTTTGGTCATCGATTAAGAGTAGACCAAATTTTGATATCAATTTTCTCCCTCTTCTAGGTACTTTTCTCTTTGGCACAAAAATCTAATAATCATTACCAATCTATGGCATAATTGATCGGCCTCTTCGTATCGATGCAAAATCAATCCCTTGGAACCGAATCAAAAATACTAAAAATTCCAAGGATTGCAGTATAAGATGCAACCTCGGGTCGTCTCACTTAATTGGAACCAAAGTGAAAAAGATCTAAGCTAGCCTAAATGTCTAAAATGCA
>JANZLC010000009.1:14074626-14088966 GCA_026413385.1 Erythroxylum gracilipes
TTAGCCATGTCGTCCCTGTCCGTCGGTAATGATAATCACCGACGGAAATGTCCAATTTACCGACGGAGTATTCCGTCAGTAATGGACGATTTTCTTGTAGTGTTATACAGAATTTATCCTGCAAGAACTGTCATTAACTTATTTCTTGGTCAAGACCCTTTGCATCTTGGAAATTTTGACGAAAATTTGTTGAAGTTTTCTAACTTATCAACGTACGTTATTACCATTTCTTCGTTTATTTGTCTACATTAGATTGATCAGTAACATTTAGGAACATAACCTTACCGTCTATTATGTTTGAGTGGAACTGATTCAGACTGATCATAAATCTTCCGAACAACTATTTGTTCACCTTATCTAAAAACCAGGATCAAATGGTATCAAATTTATTATGAACCAATATACCAAGTTAAAACAGAAATTGATTTTACCCTCCACTAATTTTTGTACCAGAAGTATATGCAGCCCACCCGTTACTTACGATTTCACCGAGCGTGACTTTGAAGATGCAGCAACATAGGCAGCGGTGTAGAAAGGAACATGTGGACTAATTCTTCCAACAGAATGCATGCATACTCGAATGTTTTCAGGTTCTCTAAGTCAAAAAATTGAATATTGAACAAATTGAGAAAAGTAAAATAAAAAGAAAAGGAAATAGTTAAATTGTTGAAATAATGTCTTAGGATACGTTATTAATAACTTTTCTCATAATATAATTTTTTTCTAAAAATGGCCGTGTGGTCTCTGCTTGATTTTATTATTATCTTCGTCGCCCAAAGTCTCCTATTTTATGTTATTTTGACTTTGATCTGTAATATTTTAAGTGGGCCGTTTGAAAATAAACCGGGGCATCAGGCTCGTCGTTTATGTGGCTCTTTTGGCGTCTTAAGCCACGTACCGTGTTTTGATTAATTCCACCATCCTTCCAACCTTCAAACCCATAGCTCAGTCAAACTGTTTACTATTTGTACATCCACATAGGCAGCGGTCAAATTATAAACACAATTCCTAGTATCGTGTCATAGAGATCACGCATGCCTCTTCACATATATATATGTGTGTCTCCGTCTTCATTTCTATGCCATTCAAAACCTGACTTTCCCCTAAATCTAGTGCCTCAAACCGCATTAACAAGAGATCAAGAAGAAGAAGAAGAAGGAGCCCACATTATCAGTAACAATCTTCTTACAGTTTGTATTAATCAATACTAAAGCAAAAGAAGAAGAGATCGATGGCGTGTAACCACAAAGCTATCTTCTGTGTCCTATTCGTTCTGTCAATCTTCTTGGCTTCTCCTAAAGTTGCAGAAATGAGGCCATTGGTAGAGCAAGTAAAGTGGAAGCAACAAGGGCTAGTGTTACAGTCCCTGCCAAAAGGTGGTCCATCAACTTCAAGCCCCAACCCGTGCACTTACGTCAGCGGACATAGCACAGGCACTTGCACCTTGAACGGAATGAATGTCGCCGGCAGTGTCGTCCGCTCACCTCCTAATTTCCCCGGATTCACCGTTGATGTTTCCGTAGCTTCTGAAGGCCACCACCTTGACAAACACCCGAGTTCTTCATTAGCTTCTGTCTGAGTTTTACTGTCAATATACAAAAGCTTAACACAGGTCATCACATGAACAGCAGAAACTTGGACATGACCAAACTACAATCTACTAGCTTATCTCTACCTGTTTCTCAAATCTCAACGTAAAAGTTTATTTGCCGTAGGATTTCCAGATTTTTATTTTATTTATCGGTTGATTCACCCAAATTGTATAGCAAATTTGTTTATTCTTTTCAGAAAGAGAGTTACAATAAATCCATGCATTTTAAAACTTATTATTAGTTTTAGTTACTGCATGCAAAACTTAAATAAATCATCCGTCACCTTCTTTTCTTGTCTAACGCCCCCTTCTTTTGACAAAATTGAACCTTTAGATACATACTTTGTTGTCAATTTTGTAAATTCTTAATTCAGATTATATAGTTTGATAGATTCACATGTATGGGATAATTAAAATGGGAATTTTACGTCAAACAAATAAATTGATATGCTTCAAATTTTCCAAGTCCTTCTTTTCACTGTGTTAAACATAATTCTACTAATAATATAATAATGTGCTTGCAACAAAATGTACGTATCCTCTTTAGAACGATAGAACGAAACAACATTAATATATAGACTGCTATTTTATATTTCTATTTGCATAAGCCTTTTAGGTAATTCTTGATAGTCACCCGAATGCGAGAAAGCATATACATAGATGACGTTGGAATGATTAGAGATAGATAGAATAAAATTACAATTCAATTAAAATTGGAACAAATAGGACTCATGTAAAATATTATTATAACTGAAAAAGATGAGTTACAATGCAAATACTATCTAGCTATAAGTTCAAATAACTTAGAACATATAAGATTGAAATTCTTACAAAATCTACTCTTCAATGCTTGAATTTGTTGGTATATTAAAAAAAAGTAGATAAATGAGTACTTGTAAGTGTAACAGACTAATTATAATAACATATTTCAATTGGATATAAATTTATAATTACCACATATTATAATGTTTACTTTATGCCATAAATTAATTATCTTTATCTAGATATTTTGAGAATAATATTTAGATTCTTTTAATATAGATAATATCTAAATTCTTTTACTTGAATAATATCTAACAATTTCCCACTTAAGATTTAATTGAAAACCAATCAATCTTTACACCACCTTGTCACCATTATGTTAGCTTATATTTCTATCAAGCTATATAAGAATCGACACCAAACAAACTTATCATTGTATTCTGTTTTGGTTATAAAATTTGCTAAGTTGTCTTTGGTATGGACTTTTTACATATCCAAAGTTTCTTGTTCACTTTCTCATAAATAAAGTGAAATTAAGCTTGCATGTTCTTGGTTTTTGAATTAAATATTAGATTCCTTACTAGATGCAAGATGCTTTATCACAAAGAAATAAAAACCTTTTGTTGTTTGTACACAAGTTCTTCCAACACTAATTTCAACCATACCATATATTATGTCTATTAGCTTGTGTAGCAACTACATATTATGTTTCTTTTGTTTACATAACCACAATTTATTGTAACCTTAAGACCTAACTTATAATCCTGCTAGCAGGCATAAACATATAATCTATACTATTTGTTTATACTAATATCACCTACATAATCAAAGTAATATATACTTCGACAATAAAATCCACATTTTTATTCATCCTTTTTTCTTCTTAATGAACAAAAGATTAGACCGCTTAAAATGATATTTCCTTATTATAATAAGTAACGTTTATTATAATACATTTATTATATTACTTTAATACATATATGATCCCCATCATGTTTATGATATAGTAACGAGAAAAAAACACTTTAATTAATCTCCATCTTATAATGCAATATCAAAGCTCCCCTTAATATATCTTAGCATTCTGTTTATAGTATTTTAATGCTCTCTACCAGGACTTACTTTGTAGTAACTAACTACTCCTGTTCTATGTGCAATGTTTGGTCTTGTACAAATAATGAAAAACATTAACTCTCAGAGTAAATGCATATGATACTCAAGATATTTCCATCCTTTCATCTTCATTACTAGTACTTAGATTATATGATCACTTGAAATTAATATAAATAAGGGTAGATATTGGTTTATAGTTTTGCATATACTTATTATTGCAAAACCTTCTTTAAGAAGTTTCTCTAAGAAAGTCAAATCTTTTTGTTATTTTTGTTTCAATAAATTTGCATTCCTAGAATCTTATTTGTTGATACCAAGTCATTCGTTTCAAATTCCTTAGCCAACTATGCTTTCAATTCTTTAATACATTCTTTTTTAGGGTTTGTAATTAACATTTCATCAATATACAACAAGATAATGAAATCATTATCAACAAATCTATTAAAAATATGCATAAGGGTTCCATTAAGTTTGTTGTATTTAAGGTTCATAATGAAGGAATCAAATCTCTTATACTAACATTTTGGTGCCTATTTAAGACTATAATGAAGGCTCATAATGAAGGAATTAAGTCTGTAGTATCCAAGTTTGCTTTTCCTTTTCTTTAAGATCTTCTAGATAGAGGATGTAAATTTCTTCTTGAAGATCTCTATAAAGAAAAATAATTTTCGTATCTACCTACTATAGATGTTAGTTAAATATAACACATATTGTCAAGACTACTCTAAATGTAGTAAGTTGAACTATAGAGGACAGTATTTCATTCAAATCAATTCCTTTCTTTTGAGTATCCTTTCACTAACAATCTTACAAGATATCACTCCACTTGCTTTTCACTATTTCACTTAATCTTGAAGACCTATTTATTACCAATTGGCTTCATTTCTTATAGTGATGGTACAAGTTTTCAAGTTTTTATTTTTACAAAGAGTTTCAATTTCTTCCTGTATCGCTACTATCTGCTAAGAGACATCTAGATTCTTAAGTGTTTTTTGGGGAGTTAATAGCTCTCTACTCTGTATTAAAAGGTAGTATGCTATATTATCCTCCATTATATAATTTGAGTGATAATTTTATAGTCTTTTATATGATTTAATCGACAAACTTCTAGAGCTTTAAACTTAGCTAGTTTTAAAATATCTTTCTCTAATATGGCTTTAAAAGAAACTTGAAATTCCTTTTTCACCTTTATAGTAGTCTCTGAGCTTCTTTATGAATTGATGTTGTTTTTTCTTTCTTTTGTAATTCATCTTCTACAAAGGTGATATCATTACTAATAATAACCTAATCTCATAAGTGATAGCCCTTCATTCTATTAGCATATCCTAAAAATAATCATTTCTATATTTTAGATCCAACTTCGTGTTTTTTAATATTATTCATCATGTACACAAGACCTTCAAATATATGGAGATTGAAATAATCCACTAGCTTCTCAATCCACCTCTCTATTAACATTTTCAACTTAATTGTAGTTGATGGAATCTGATTCACTATATAATAGGCGACATTGACTGCTTTTACCTAGATACCCTCATTTAAGCCTATAGCTCTCAATATCACTCTTGTTCCTTCTAACAGAATTATATTCATTCGCTTTGCCATTTCATCTTATTAAGGAGTGTATGCAACAATAAACTATCTTTTGATGTATTTTTATTTGCACAATGTATCAAATTCATTGCTAGTATATTTTCCTCCATTATCTACCCTAAAGCATTTGATCTTTTTACTATAATCAAGTTTAATGTGCCCTTTGAAACTTTTAAGAGAGGGAATACATATTCTTTCATCTTGATAGGATACACTTAACACCTCTTGGAATAAGCATCAATGATAGAGACAAAGTACCTTACATCTTTAGGGATAGAACTTGTGCTTTTCATACATTAGAGTTAATCAATTCAAGAATAACCTTAAATTTTAAACCTAGCTTGTTAAATTTTATACGGTGTTATTTACTTATAACACAATACTAAAAAAAGGGCAATAATATCTCTATAAGGCCTGAGAATAGCATTTGCTCAACAAAAATCTCCATTCACTATTTAGATCTATGTTCAAGTTTTTTATACCACATCATTGAAAATGTCTTAGTTGGACTCCTTAAAGTGATTAATGTTTCTTCTTTTAGCAATATCTCTCCCTTTGACTCGTAGAAATTTGCACCTTTTTCTCCCTTTCATAGGTACAAGTGCACCTTAAATTAAAAATTCTTTTTTATGCACTTTATATATCATGCTTCTTAGAGAGTACAAATTATACCATCATATATATTTAGCTTGATGGTTTCAATAGTAACAACCTTTAAAGGATAATCATCATGACTATATATGTAGCACCCCCTTATCATAAAGTACCCATCGGGACGCCCGTAGGTCATTCCGGTATGTATCCTATGATAAGAGACCACTACTGACAACCACCGCTAAACTCCTCATGGCATCACAATTATAAAGCAGTAATAAGAAATTGACCACCTTTTAAAACCAAACGGAAATGCATGGCATTTACTCCAAACTCGAAAATTTACACACTATCAGTAATTTACAAAACGATCAGAAATTCCAGTTTATACATTTTTCAAAACACTATACAGTACAAGGATCAGATCTAACTATCAGTCTCCAAAAATAAGCTCACAATATATAGATCCTCTTAATCTAGGTTCATAATGATATAATCATTCTCATCTAAATTTCATATGAAAATTAGGTCTTGAATCAAAGAGTCATATGTAAAATATTGATTTCCTACTTTCAATTATTATTCCTACTTCACAACACAAAGCATCGCCATTATCTAAAATACTTGAAATTTTTTTAAGGAATGACCATTTTTATTATTTAAATTTCAACAATAATTTTTTAGGTGACCTTTCTCACCACAATTATAGCATCTTAAATTCTTATTACTTCTTAATTTTAATCTACCATAATTTTGTCTCCTATTTGGAACAGGTTGTGTTGATCTCCCTCTTATTATAGTTAAAGCTTTGACTTATATTATAAACCAAATTGTCTATCTTCCTTATTCTTACACCAATTTTGTTCTGTTAGAATCATTTTCGTAACATCTTCAAAGAATAGGTAACTTGTAAGAAGATTATTAATTAAGTTAATAATGAGTTAATCATATGAATCATATAGACTTTGAAGTGAAAGTTTAACATGTTCATATGACTCTATTCTATGATTTAACAATATGAGTTTAAGAGAATAAAGAAGTCAAATCATCAATGTGTTTGATCATTTAAGTGTGGATTTTGACACCTTAAGAGTATAAAGTTTCCTCTTAAGAAAAACTTTATTATTGAGTGACTTGACATTGTATAACTTTATGAGATGATCTCATATCTCTTTTGACATTTTGTTCTCCTCTACACTTGACAAAATTTCATATTAACATTAAATGAAGATTTACAATAGCATTTGAGTCTATCTCATTAAATTTGGAATCATCTGTGAAGTTTGTTAACCTTCTGCTAATAGATGCAATGTAATTATTCATTGTAAGGATAGCTTTCATCTTCAACTTCCATAATGAGATATTATTCTCATTGAAATTCTCAACATTAAATTTGGTTGCCATTGTCCTATCTCAAACTACATTAAGCCAAGAGTGATAGATTTCATTATTTCATGAACAATAATTGTATGCGTGAACAATGCCTAATACCTTTAAAAAACGAAATAACATCTAATTTATTTTTTGATGTGGAAGATCTACTTATAGTGGTCACCGTAGAGTATACATTAAGTAGATTTAGACACCCTAACTTAGAATTAATACCATTTATTGAAATAATTTGATAAATAGAGTAAGATCGTAACTCTATTAAGATTGGAAAAAATAGGACACTAAAAAAATTATTATAAGTGAAACAGAGGAATCATAATATCAATATTCTCTAACTATAAATTACAAATATTAATTTGTAAATCAAAACCTATAAGATGGAAATTCTCACAAATTCTACTATTGAATGTTGAACTTGTTTCTTGATATATGAAACAAGTAGATGGATGGGTATTTATCAAACTAATTATAAACTCATATTTTAATTAGTTAGAATTATTAAAAATTCAAATTTTTTCTATAAAATAATTATCTTTATCTAAATATTTTAAGAACATTATCTAAATTATTTTAATAAAAATATTTTTTTGGGACTCCAAGCAATAATACCCATAAAATCAACGGAATCACTCAACCAATAACATAATAAAGATGATTGAAAGATAAATTGGACATAGGATTTAACATGAAAAGCCCCCCATTATAAAGGTAAAAATCATAGGACATATTGAAAATAAATCCATTAAATCCAAAAATAGCAAGATACAAGTGATAAAGTTTTCGAGCTATCTTACTAAAAACAAAAACTTCACAAGACAACTGCAGTTGATCTCTTTAGCTCTTTTGTTATTAATCTTTCAAAACTTCTAGAATTGAGTACAAATTCACACACACACACACACACACACATACCAATACTGATCTCACTAATCCTAGAATTCAAACTTCAATAAAATTGTAGCTAAAAAATGTCATTTAGACTCTAAAACTCTTATATTATCATGTATTTCTATCTTATCCAACTTCTGTCTCGTATCTAACCTTTTAAACTTTAAAGGATAATATTTTTGAACCACACATGGTCTTCCACATGGTCGTATATTGATATACAGTCTCAGTGACGTACACAGTTGATAGACATGGTCTTATTCTCCACTTACTTGACTATGTCTAATATCCTCCACTTACACAACTATGTCTAACTCCATATAAGCATTTATGTCATTAAGCATCGTCCTTTAACTCGTACACAGTTACAAAAAGATTACTCATTCATCAACATAATTATGTCTACCATTGACACGGGCGTGGACTCTAAAAACAACTTCAACTCATCAATTTCTACCTTAAATCTACTAGATATTTGTTTCTTTTGATCCATGAATACAAATAATACTTATAAAGCCTAAATTTAGTGAAATTAGATGAATAGAAATCTTTAAAATGGGACTAGACTCACAAGAATAATATATAGATATTGTCAGTAATATACATGATGTGGCTCATGGGACTCATCTCCATCATATTGCACCTAATCATCATCATCGTAGGCTAACTCATATCCTTTTCCTTCTTCACCTGTAGACTGATCGACGGAAGTTAAACTAGGTGTAGAATATGTAGTACCAAACGATAAACTGCTAAAAGTAGTATTGTCTTCTTTGATGCGATATACACCCATCTTATGCTCATAGAAGATTATGTCTCTACATCTAAAAACATTATGTTTTTTAGGGTCATATAGCATATTATCAAACTCCTCATCTCTATATCCAAAAAATACACAAGGATTAGTCTTTGAATCCAACTTTGATCTTTTCTCCTTTGTTATTTGCCTGAAAGCTTTGCATTTGAACACCTTTATATGTGAATATGTTGGATCCTTCTCTTTCAATATTCTCTCAAAAATGTTAAGCTTTGATAGAATAAATAGAGTTCTGTTGATAATGCATAGTGTGGTTAGCATATATTAAACTTCTTCATAATGGTTCTATTAATTCTCTCGATAATACAATTATGGGGTACCAAGTTCTGTCTTCTTATTTCTTATGACATGTCTCGCACAATATTCCTCAAACTTGTCAAAGGTATACTCACCTCCATTATCAGTTTAGAACACTTTAACTTTCTCTCCATTTTCCTTTCCATTATGGGATGAAATTTTCGAAAGGTCCCAAACACATAAATTTTTATTTTCAGCATAAAGTCCTAAGTCTTGCTAGTAGCATCATCAAAAAAAGTAATAAAGTTCTTGTTACCACCTAACAAATCCATCTTGAAAGGGCCAAACACGTTTTAGTACTCTAGCTCTAAGTTTGTAACGCCCCATATTAGGGGCTAGAATATTAAAAAAATTCAGTACATTTTATGCTTCACATATTTGACTATTTGCGCATTTGTGCATAAGCATTTTTGGACTCATACCGATATTTGTGCATGCATTCATTAATATTTTTAGGTACAATTGGTTTTAAAATTTTCGATCAAGAAGAGAATTAGAGTTTATTAGGGATGAAAACTTATTTGGAGCTTATTGGTATTACTTTGGAATTTTTGGGAAGTTTAGGAATTTTCAGAAAAATGGACAAATGGCTTGATGACATGTAACACTCTATGTGCATAACAAATGGCTCACATGAAATGAGCCATGTGTCAAGTTGGCAGCAATAAACGTGGTAATAACACACGTGAGTACTTGTGCTGGAGGGGAAAAAATCACAAAAGCCTTGTTGTTCTTCGGGTTATGTTTGTGTTCTTTGAAAATCACTTAATTTTCTTCACCGAAACACTAGTTTTGGATTCCTACATCATTATTGTACTTTACAACACAAAGAAGTTAATCCAACTGTTAGTTTGTCCTTTTCTCTCTAGTCTTGCTCCTCAACCATCAACGAAACCCTGGTGATTTTCTGAAAGCAAGGTTAGTGAAGTTTTAGCTTTCTGAGTTTTATGAATGATTCTGATGACTGTGTTGGAAATAAGTACATGCATAAGTTGGATGATGTCTTATATGTTGAGAATAAACACATGCATGAGTTATATAAGTTGAATGGTTTCAGTGAAAATGATGATAAGATGAGTTGATAATATTGTACAATGGAAAGGTGGAGGTGTAATACCAATTTCATGTAGCTTAAAGAGAAACTTAGTGAAGTAGAAAGGTTTCGCATGAGTTGAGTGGTTGTGATGAATGAGTGTTAATGAAAATGAATGTAGCAGTAGAGAGAGAAAATATGGGAAAAGAATGAAAGAAGAAGATGTTTTAAACGCAGTAGAGTTCGTCGTCACCAACTCTTTTTAGTTTTCCACAGCCAACTCAAAGGAATTAGTTTTTGTAAAAGTTCACCGCGACGAACTTTTAAGAAAATGTCGATGGATTTTGCTATCTGGAAAGTTCGCCGCGGCGAAGTTTCCTGATAGCTTAAATATACTTTGGTATTTTGGCATAACTTTCTCTATAGTTATCCGAATAGATTGATTTTTGATTTGATTAAACTAGAGACATAGGGCTACAATTTGTATGAACAAATCGAGTTCTAATTCTGCCTATAAGAATATCATAATACGATTGAAAATTGAGATAAGAATTTTGTTGAAGCTTAAGAACAGTCATTAATCTTTTGGGAATGACTTTCAGTATACTGACCCACATTGGATAAACATAGTATCAATGGAAAGATAATACAAAGATGAAAAACTTTCTAGAAAGAAGTATTACCTAATTACCTCGTCTTCCTAATGAGAATAATTGAACAAGGTGAAACCAAAAGTTAGTTGTAAAATAAATTTGGATTGAGCAATTGAGTATGGTTTCACATGTTTGACAATGTGATAAGATTAAGGGTAAGAAACCCGAATTTTTTACATGAACATGCATCATATATATTCATTATACATGATTGTGCATAATTGAATCATTAATTGTTCACAATAGTGATATGTGTTTGTATTAAATGTTTTAGATGAACGCATCGAGCAATCGATTCCAGATATTGCTGGGACATCGAGGCAATAGGCAATAAGGGAGCTTTTGTAAGTAATTTTAGACTGTATTTTGTAAGTAATTTAGATGGTATTATTTGTAAGTAATTCTTATTGAATAATTGTGGGTAATTAAGTAAGAAATCTAGTGAGAAATTTTGGATAGTTCTACTTTGACTGTTTGTTTGCTGTTTGACTTTAATCCACTGACTGATTTGCAAAGTTGTCATGAACGCAATGATTGGCTAAGTATGTTGAACATGAGATGAACTTGTTTGGTTTTAAAACTGTCAAGTCCTAGTCGTGGGTAAATAGGCATGCCTAGAAGGATCTGCAGCTGCTCTTGTTATTGACACTTCGGTATCTCCTATTATTGACACCTCGATGTCTCCTGTATTGACACTTCGATGTCTTTTGATATTGAGATATATGTCTCTCCTACTGATACCAATCATGGTATCTTTTATATAAGTCCCGTTACCCACTTATGTAAATGGATTTAATAATCATATGATTTTGTATTCTGATTTCTATTTGACTTTGATATAAAAAAGAAATTGTGTTCTGAGTATGAACAGTTTATACCCTCTTTTGAGACTCAATTTTATTTCTGTACAATTTGTCTGAGATCCAATGTAATATGTATGAATTGTTCATTCTGATAAACTGTTAATGCATGCTTTTGATATATCATGATTGTGTATAATTAGTTGTCAATTTATGCATAGATTAGTTATTACTCACTATGCTATATGCTTAGCACGGTGGATTTGCCCCGTGTAGGTTCAGAGAGATGGTCATAAGGACTGGGACGAGTCAACCGCCATGGCCAATGGAGTCTGAGTCTTGTTTTGTTAAAACTGTATTTTTGGAATTTGTTTTTGGTTTGTCCTTGATGTATATGACTTTGAATTTATTTGAAGGGTTGTAATATCCTTAATTCATGCTGGTTCCGGTTTGGAGCAAGTTGTATTAAGCTCAGTGTATTATGATGTATGTTTGCTCTGAATTGCTTTTGCTTTGAGCTATTAAGAATGCATGATGCATGTTTTGTATGTTTTGGTTTTGTCTCGATTCTATATGCATGTATGTTATGTTTTCTGCGTGGCATCCCATATCCTCCCAAGGGGCATCTGAGTGTCACATCTTTTTCTTTCACAACTTGAAAGGATCTGTCTCTTGAGATATGTGATTGAATATACTAATATTAATGCACCATCTAATAGTTCTTAAGGTTTTTCATTCATCCTTTCCCATTCTTTATTTGACATCTTCTCCAACTTAGAAGAGAAATCATCTTTCACACTTTTTCCCACATTGATTAGATTACAAAGATCCTTGCAATATAAGAGACTTCCACCATAGGTCTCTATATTGAGTAGTTGGTTCATGTTAGCTTCATTATAGAGCTATTGCCACTCTCCATACCTAAAGTTCTTATATTAGTTGTTGGGACTCCAAGCAATAATACGCGTAGGTTTAACAAAATTACTCAACCAATAATAAACTACTCATATAATAAATATCATTAACAAATAAAATGGAACATGATTTAACATGAAAAACCATCCAGTGTAGAGATAAAAACTACAGGACAAACCCAAAATAAGTCCACTAAATTCAAAAATAGCGAGATACAAATAATAAAGTTTTTGAGCTATCTTACTAAAGAACATTTCACTAGACAACTACAATTGATTCTCTATCTCTCTCTTTTGCTAAGACCCCTTCAAAACTTTCGAATTTGAGAATAAATTGATATATGTATATATATATATATATATATATATACACACACACACACACGCACACACACAAATACTACTCCCACTAATCCTGTATATCAAAATTTAATAAAATTTTAGTTAAACAATGCTATTTAAACTCTAAAACTCTTCTATTATCTATTTTTTGTCTCCTGTTAAGACTTTTTAAACTGCGCATAGTCTCTTACACGACCGTGTCTCTTAAAAACTCAAGGTTACTTTGATTCACTGTTTTGGTGACTTACATGGTTGACGAATATATTCCACTTACACTACCATGTCTAATTCCACACAATTGTGTCTACCTTTAAGTGTTGGCTTTCAACTTGTGCACGATTATAGAAGCTTACAGTTCATCTATCTGACTATGCCAATCATTGACACAGGCATGTGCAAGCTTTAATTCATCTATTTCTACCTCAAATCTACTCGATCTTCATTTTTTTTACCCATGAAGACAACTAATACCTATAGAGGCAATTTTTTTTGGAGTTAAAGAAACAATCATCTCTAAAATGGGGTTGTACCCACAGTAGCCTGAAAGTTACAGGAAAATGAGTAAAACGAAGTTGTTTTCTATTTTGAAATTCAAAAAACAAAAACCCAATCGGGCTTGATCAGTCTTTAGACCGAGCCTGACCCTGCCTGACATATTCTCATCCTTTGTAATACCTAAATTCTTTCACCTAAATAATATCTATAAAATGCAATGTACAAATTCGCACTAAAAGATGCACATACCTTAATTGATAATCATAATTAAGAGCAACAACCAGATATATAAATTTGAGGTCTACAAGAGGAAAATTGTTTACGTCTAATTTTTAACACAATATTTTAGGATATAATTGACATATATTGGCAAATTGATTTCTATTGTTTTGAAAACGTAATTTTATTTATAAATATACCTTTATCAACTTTTTTTCTTTTTCAACAGTAGTGAAAATAATTTTGATGAAAATCAGTATAGAAAACTCTACATTTTAGTGAGTTTGATCGCTAAAAACTTTGAAAGGAATCTTATCACAACAAAATCTATTTGGGGGCTTTAATAGCCAATTCAAAGAAAAATATTTGCAAACAAGGCCATTATTCAAAGAAAAATAACAAAAGAAAGTAATTAGTTTTTTAAAAAATAGCTAAATATAATAAAATAATTTTGCATTTTTTCTTTTACTTTGGACTAATAAAACAAATTTTCATTTCTTTTCTTCATGAATTTGAGTATTGGGTATAGAAATTTTGTTAATTCCTTACATACTGGAGATAGCCCCCCCGCAATGTGATCTTTCTGTTCCTTTCTAGACCTTTAACTGCAATTAATTAGTCCTATATGTTCAGCCTAACCAATTAGATAAAATTACCTTTATAGGTTATTTTTGCTGTTCTGTGTCTATACAGTATTCCAAACTAATGTCAAAAACATTCTACTTTTATTTTTCTAATTAAATAGCTAGACCCGTGCATTAGGCTGGTCGCTATATCGGACTATTTCGGGGTCTAAGCAACGGACCGTGTGTTGATTAATAGCTCTAGGCGGATTTC
>JANZLC010000009.1:14162028-14174213 GCA_026413385.1 Erythroxylum gracilipes
CAAGCATGATGACTATTTTGTGTGGGCACACCATTGAGCAATTTGTGAGTGACTTTTTGAGATGTTATGAAAGAAAAGAAAAATAATAATGATGGCTAATGAGGGATTAATTGAAATAACCCTACAGGGTGATATGTTCACGTCTTATGTTATGATATTCAGAAACGGGGCCCAACAGGAGCGGTGGATTTTAATGGAACCACCAATCCTGAAGAGGCTGAAGCATGCCTGAACAGGACAGAAAGGTCCTAATTTAGATGAAGTTCAATGATGAAGAGAAACTGGACTATATAGTCAGCTTGCTACAGGGGGATGCACTCCACTGGTGGGAATCAGCGCCCCATAGTCAAGTTATGCCTCTGGTGCTAACATGGAAGGACATTTTGGAAGCTTTTAGGAAGAAATACTTCTCGAGGGTCTATATCCAACAGAAGGCCAGAGAATTTCTTAATCTCACACAGAGGGACATGAGTGTGAGTGAGTACGAGCTGAAGTTCACCTAGCTTTCCCAATATACGGCCAATATTGTGGCAAATGAAGAGGAAAAATGTCATAAGTTTGAGGGCAGACTTCATCTAAGGATCAAGGAGAAGGTGTCGATTCATAACTTTTGTGACTACCAGTTATTGGTAGATGCAGCCCTCTAGGCGGAGAAACTGGAGAACATCAAATATGAAGTCAACAGGAAGAGGAAGGGCTGGGAACAGTCTACTAGGAAGGGATGAGTGCTTCAATGCCAGAGAGGAGTGTGAGGAGCTTCCGCTCCCAGAGCGAAGTGGGGAGTAGTGGCCCGACCAAGGACAAGCAGGCAAAGGCAGCTTCAGTGCAAGCCTCAATAGTAGCAGGCAATAGAAGGATGGAGAGGAGTATTCACATTAATACTAATCCCCAATGTGAGCATTGTGGGAAATTTCACAAAGGGGAGTAGTGGCCCGACCAAGGACAAGCAAGCAAGGGCAGCTTCAGTGCAAGCCTCAATAGTAGCAGGCAATAGAAGGATGAAGAGGAGTATTCACATGAATACTAATCCCCAATGTGAGCATTGTGGGAAATTTCACATAGGAGAGTGATTCAAGTTACTTGGAGCATGCTTCCGATGCGGAAAAAAGGGCACATGATCAGGGACTATCCCTAAGCAATAAGGCAAGAGGGGTCGTAGTTGTAAGCCCCAAGGAGAGCAGAAACAGTGGAGACCAAGCTAGTCGCTGGGGTGGGCAGTTCTACGACTGCAAGGAAGGCTGTTCCTCCAGGAAGGCCAAGGGGTCAGGCTCAGGCAAGGGTATTCCCCATGACTAGGGAGGAAGCTGCAACCACACTCGAAGTTGTCACGGGTATGACTCATTTATTTAATTCTGAAGTATATGTCTTAATTGATTTTGTTTCGACACATTCAGTTGTTTCTGCAAGCATGGTTTTGCATGATGTGAATTCAGTTCCTTTGAATAGTCCTTTGCTTGTTAGTACGCCTATAGGGAGGAATATGGTAATCAGTGGAGTGTATAGGGATTGTGAACTGGTTATTGAGGGTGCTAGACTGGTTGTAGACTTGTTTCCTCTATAGTTGAAAAGTATAGATGTTATACTTGGAATGGATGCCATGGAGAAGTATCGTGCAAAATTATATTGTAGCCACAAGGAGGTAGAGTTTGACTTTGGTGATGGTGAGAAGGTAATTTTTAGAGGAGACCGGAGAATGCCATCGCCAAGAATTATTTTGGCATTGCTAGTTGATAGAATGATGGAAAAGGGGTGTGAAGCCTTCTTGGAATATGTTGTAGACACTGAGGTGAATGAAGGGATGCTATAAGATTTTCTAGTAGTGAGGGAGTTTCCAGATGTGTTCCCAGAGGACTTACCTGGTTTGCCACCGGGTGAGGGAAATTGAGTTCGCCATTGACTTGATTCCCAGAACTGCACCCATTTCCATACCACCATACAAAATGGCTCCAGCTAAACTGAAGGAACAGTTGGAAGAACTATTAGAGAAAGGGTATGTACGGCCTAGTTTGTCACCATAGGGAGTGCTAGTTTTGTTTGTTAGGAAGAAGGATGGGACATGGCATATGTGCATCGATTACCGGAGACTCAACAAGGTGACTGTTAAAAATAAGTACCCTCTAACTCAGATTGATGATTTGTCTGACCATTTGTAGGGAGCAAGGGTCTTTTCCAAGATTGATCTCAGGTCAGGCTATCATCAGCTCAGAATCAAGGAGTCTAATGTAAGCAAGACAGCCTTTAGGACTCGTTATGGACATTACGAGTTCCTAGTTATACCATTAGGACTGACCAATGCTTCGGTTGCATTTATGGATCTTATGAATAGGGTCTTCAAGGAGTATCTGGATCAGTTTGTCATAGTGTTTATTGATGATATTTTGGTTTATTCCAAGAGTGAAAGGGAACACGAGGAATATCTCAGGACAGTGCTGCAGATATTACGAGAGAAGGAGCTTTATGCCAAATCCAGCAAATGTGAATTCTGGCTTCACGAAGTGATTTTCCTTGGACATGTGATTTCTAAAAATGGGTATATGTTGATTCAAGGAAAATTGAATCAGTGGTGAATTGGTATGCACCGATGACAGTGGTAGAGGTAAGAAGTTTTCTGGGTCTGGCAGGATATTATAGGAGATTTGTTGAAGGATTCTCGATGATAGCTGCCTCTATGACCAAGTTATTGAGGAAGAATCAGAAGTTTATCTGGAGTGATGAATGTTAGATGAGCTTTGAGGAGCTTAAGCATAAATTGACAAGTGCTCCAATTCTGACTTTGCCCACATGAGAGGAAAGTTATACAGTATACAATGATGCTTCAAAGAAGAGTTTGGGTTGTGTATTGATGCAAGGAGACAAGGTAATAGCTTATGCCTTACAGCAGCTAAAGCCTTATGAACTAAATTACCTAACCCATGATCTGGAATTGGCAACAGTAATTTTTACCCTGAAGATTTAAAGACACTATTTGTATGGGGTGCAGACGAAGATTTTTACAGATCATGAGAGTCTCAAGTATTTGTTAAGTCAGAAATAGCTGAATTTTAGACAGAGAAGATGGTTAGAGTTGCTCAAGGATTATGACTTGTTAATTAAGTGTCATCCAGGAAAGGCAAATGTAGTGGCTGATACCTTGAGTAGGAAATCCTCTATAGCTCATGTTCAAACAGTGTATTTGTCGTTATTGGAAGAAATGGCGAAGCTTAGAATAAGTTTGAAATAGGAGGAACCAGATTGTGTTATTGCAAATTTCAGAGTGAGGCCGATACTCAGGGAGAAAGTTAAGAAGTTACAAGCACAGGATGCAGAATTGAGTAAGCTCCAATAACAAATTCAAAATGGCAAGAAATCTGAAGTGGTAGTGAGAGATGATGGACTTATGGTTATCGAAAATAGACTTCGTATTCCGAATGTCAAAGAAGATAAGGATAAGATACTGGATGAGTTACACAATATGCCTTATGCCATATACCCAGGTAGCACTAGGATGTACAGAGATCTAAAAGAGCATTTCTGGTGGAAAGGCATGAAGAGAGATGTAACAGAATATGTAAGCAAGTGTCTAGTGTGTCAGTAAGTCAAGGCTAAACACCAAGCACCTTCTGGCAAGTTAAGGCCATTGTTCATTCCTGAGTGGAAGTGGCGACAGGTAACTATAGATTTTCTGATGGGTTTGCCCAAGACTAGTAGGAAGCATGATGCCATATGGGTCATTATTGATCAGTTAACGAAGTTAGCCCATTTTCTAGCGATCAAATAGACTGATTCTCTGCATGTGCTAGCAAAGAAGTATATTGATGAGATAGTAAGATTACACGGGGTTCCAGATTCCATAGTCTTTGATAGGGATCCTCGATTTACTTTGAGATTTTGGGGAAGCTTACAAGAGGCTCTCAGAACTAAATGAATTTTAGCACAGCTTTTCATCCCTAGACAGATGGTCAATCTGAGAGGACCATTCGGACACTCGAGAGAATGCTCAAGGTATGTGTGATGGACTTCAAAGGAGCTTGGGATAAGCATTTGCCATTAGTCGAATTTGCTTATAATAATTTGTACCACTCAAGCATTCAGATGGCTCTTTATGAAGCACTGTATGGAAGGAGATGTAGAACTCCGATATGTTGGGATGAAGGAGAAAGGAAATTGATAGGACCAGAGTTACTGCAGATGACAGTGGATAAGGTCAATTTGATTAAACAACGGCTTAAGGCAGCATAGGATAGAATAAAGAGTTATACTGATGCACATCATAAGGAGATGGAATATGAAGTCAGTGAGAAAGTATTTTTTGAGACATCTCCTTGGAAAATATTCATGAGGTTTGGCAAGAATGGCAAGTTGAGTCTGACATATATGGGTCCCTATGGGATTGTAGAGAGAATCGGAACGCTACCATACAGGTTGGCGCTGCCACCAGAATTGTCATAGATACATGACATTTTTCATGTGTCCATGTTGAGGAGGTATAGATCGAATCCATCCCACATCATTTAGACCACTGAGGTTCAATTGAGAGATGATCTGAGTTGTGAGGAGATTCCAGTGTAGATTTTGGACACCAAGGAAAAGGTCCTCAGGAACAAGACAGTTCAATTGGTCAAAGTTTTGTGGAGAAACCATTATATGGAAGAGGCCATGTGGGAGCCCTTGGAAGCCATAAAGGAGAAATCTCCACACCTCTTCAACGAATCAAGTAAGAATTTCGAGGACGAAATTTTGTAAGGGGGGAGAAATGCTGGCCCCTTAATTTTTTTATTTGATTAAGCATGATTACACTAATTTTGGGGTATTGCTAGATTAATTTATGTTGGAATTTATTAGCATACTAATGTGAGTAAGATAATATGAGGTAGATAAATTGAATTAAAGGGCTAGGGTGGTAAGTTTGTATAAGGGGTATTGTTGGAAGATCACTTACGTTGTAAAGTCTTAAGGCTTAGAAGGAGGGGCAAGATGGCCTTCGTGCAATTATTATGGTAGTAAGGGAAGAAGAAAGGAGTGTCTTACATTTGGAATAGGCAAAGCTATGAATGAGAAAGAGGAGAGGAGAGAGAAGCACGAAATAGAGGGAGAAGGAGAGAAAAGAAGGAGAAAAAGCTAGGGTTTCTTCATTTCTTGGTGTTTAAGGGGGTTTTTGAAGTTGATTCAAGAAGGAAAAAGGAAAAGAAAGATTAGAGCTTCCATCAGAGCCAAGAAATCCTTTGGTTAGTGGAGATTCAAGGTAAGTTGTGTTTTAATATTTGGATTTTTGGAAGGGTTTTTGGTTCAAAGAGCTTAGGAAATGTATGGGTATAAGTATTCTAGGATCAATTTCATGCATTTGGTCCTTTAGGTTTTCCAATTTGAATTCTATTGAATTAGGAATTTTTGTTATTGTTAGAGGGAGGCAAGAGAGACAAAAGGAGCAAGAAGAGATACATCCTTGAAGAAGTTTTCAAGCAAGGAAATCAAGGAGGGTGACATTTTTTTAATTGAGTAAATAAGCTATTAAAATTTCTTTCAAATAAATGGAATTAAATGATCCCAAACTATATTGAAAATATGCATTTATTGTTCTTTAAGATGGTTTCAGAATGTGCCATATGTTTTTGTGTATGAATTTTGTGAATGAATTTTAAGTGATATGGGAATGATTTCAAACTATTCCATAATTGTTGTATTTGTGGCTTTTAGATGATTTGAGAAATGGTTATATGATTGGTATTGGTTTTTGGTTGATGAATTATGAAATGATGTTAGAAATGCATATGACATATTTCATGCTCATAAATCAAGTTTCCAAAATGTGCCATATGGGCAACATGTTTCAAGTTCATGAATTACATATTATGTGGGTTTATGGTGGTATGTTCTGTCAGTCAAGTGCACTTGTCTAAAGGCTTCTCCCACCTACTCGCTAGTGGCATGGAGATCCTTCACGGACTCCCTTAAGTTCACGACTAAGCATGACCATTTTGTGGAATTGCGATAGTACGTTCTGTTCACGGCTACACAGGACCCTTATGTGAAATGTGTAGTACGTTCTGTTACGGATCCACCCGAACCATTCTGATGTGTTTAATTGATTTTGATGTGTTTGATTGGTTATGATGTATTGGCAAGTTTGATGGATGTATGACTTATGTGATTTGTGAATTGGCTTGATACGTTAAAATGTTTGTGTTTTATGATTCAATAAGAGATTGGCTATGATCAAGATGGTTTTTAATGGTTTTATTTATTACCGAATATAAAACTGTTCCTAACGAGCATTAAGCTCACCCCCATTCCTTCTCATCCACAGCCAATGAGAAAGATATCGAGCTATCGAGTTGAGCGTCAAGGCATCACTCCAATTTGCACTTTTGTTCATTTAGAATTTGGAATTTGTAAAACAATGCTTTAGTTGCATTTTGAGAAATTATTGCTTTTGTAAAGTTTGTATTTTTTTTGGATTATATTGTAAGGTGGCTCAAAATGCCCAATAAAGCGTTGTAAAACTCTTATTTTGATGCGAATGAAATACTTATGCATTATGGTTGTTTATGGTTTTTGAAATTTTTACATTGCTAATTTCAAGTTTTCATAAGGGTAGGATTGTGTTCTGAATTCAAGGGAAATGCTGGAATTATCTAGATAGAATTGGGAAAAATTGTCTTCTTAGAAGTTATAGATGATCTTTCTAGCTTTCCAACGATATAAAGTTTGTAATTTTTAGATATCGGAATGGAAAGATATGATTGTTACTAGATATGATGTTGCATAGGATTTGTGTATGGGACAGCTATGATGAATGACAGGAAATTGTGGTTTTAATTAACCAAATGGGTTGAGAATTGAGAGTGTTGTGAGATAAATTTGGTGTTTGAGTTGTTATTAAGTGATTTGGCTCTAGAAGAGTTGAATTTGGGGAGATATTGAGTGAATATGATGTTAGATTGGGTGTAGGAAGCATTGGAGGGGCTTTGGAGGGGTTTAGGGAACCCCTATGTTCATTAGACGGACATTAGGTCCGTTTAACGGACCTTATCGGGTCAAAAATGATCCCCAACCCCACCAATGTCCGTTAAATGGACCTTCCCAGGCTAATTTGGCTCCTAACCCTGACCAATGTCCGTTAAACGAACATTCACGGGACAACTTCAGGAAATTGTGATTTTGGACCCTTTTAGAGGCAAAATATCACTTTGTGGTTTTCATGAAATTGTAGGTCTAGAAGTCTTGTTTGAAATAGTTCAACAACAAACTCAATCCAACATCTATATTGAAAGTTATGGCAATCGCGCTACAATAGATACAAATTGATTGAAGGTATATGCATGTTTGATTCTTTCGAGCATAACTTCCTCATCCTACGTCCAAATGAAGTGATTCTTAAAGCAATGGATTTCTAACATCTTTTGCTATCGCTCCATGAAAAATGGTATCTTTTGGAGTTGTTTTCTGAACGTTTGCATTAGAGTAAGTGAGAGGTCAGTTGGGAGAGCATAGTTGGGGTATGAACACACTTAGGCTTTTTAGGCATATCTTGATCTATAGAGCTCCGATTAAGATGATTCTTGCTTCAAACAAACTAGAGACTTAGAGTTACAATTTCTTTGAAGAAGTCAAGTTGTAATTTTAGTGTTTGACTGGTGTGGACGCACCAACCCTTGTGGAATGATGGCTAATGACCCTTCAAGATAATAAGCTCAAGGTTTATAACTTCAGATGTTAGGCTTCGGAAACGAAGTCCAACACACAAACATGTAAATGGCCAAAATGAAGAACAAATAAGAACAACAAAGTGAGAAAAGCTCCCCCACACTTAAACATAACATTGTCCTCAATGAAGAAGAAGCAAAGCATAAGAACAATGAAAATGGTAGGGGTAAAAAGAGACAGAGGGGACTTTATTGGAATGTAGAGCTACTGAACAAAGGAAAAAAAACATAACAATATTTCTATTAGGATGGTTTCTCCCCAACAGTTGTTTAGGAAAGTAAGACATCAAACATTGCATAACTAGTCACAGGCCTAAAGTAAATAAACAAGTGAAGGAGAGAAAGAACCTGATATTCATGGTGGCTTTTGATTCTCATAGTAGAGCCTTAATAGGTGGCCATTTACTTTGAGTTTGGCTTAAATTTCTTCATGTAAAAGCTCGACCATACCAAAGTTGTTCACTTTAGTGACCACATACGGTCCATCCCAACGAGTGTTGAATTTTCCATGTTTAAAGGTGAAACGAGCCTTGAATAATAAGACCTTGTCCCCTTCCTTGAAGTTCTCTCTTTGAAGAATCTTATCATGCATCAACTTTGTCTTCTCTTTGTAGAGGCGAGAATGTTCATATGCCTTTAGCCTCAACTCCTCTAGTTCTTGCAGTTGGAGCTTTCTTTCCATATCGGAAGATTCCAAATCCATGTTGCATTGCTTGACCGCCCAATATGCTTTATGCTCCAACTCCACAGGCAAATGGCAAGCTTTTCCGTAGATTAATCGGTAAGGGGACATGCCTATTGGGGACTTATAAGCAGTGTGATAGGCCCATAGTTCTTCTTTTAGACATAGGCTCCAATCTTTTTTTGATGGCTTTACTATTTTCTCCAAGATATGCTTTACCTCTCTAATTGAAACTTCAGCTTGACCATTGGTTTGTGTGTGGTAAGCAGTGGAGACTTTATAACTCCAAACTTGGAAAATAAGTTACTAATAACTCTATTACAAAAATGGGTCCCTCTATCACTAACCACAACTTTAGGAACCCCAAATCGACAAAAGATGTTTGACTTAAGGAATTTGGATACTGCTTGTGCATCGTCTTTTCTAGTAGGGACAGCCTTTATCCGTTTGGACACAAAGTGAACAGCTAAAGATGATATACACAAGGCCAAAAGATGGAGGAAAGGGACCCATGAAATCAATTCCCCAAATATCAAAGATTTCGCAAAATAAAAGAGGTTGTTGCTGCATTTCATGTCGTTTTCCTAACCCTCCAAATCGTTGACATTTATCGTATGACCGACAAAAATTAAATGAATCCTTAAAAAGGGTAGGCTAATAAAAACCAGAATCTAGAATTTTCCAAGATGTTCTCCTAGCATTAAAATGCCCACCACAAACCATTGAATGACAAGCTGAAATTATATCATCAAATCCCTCATTAGGCACACATTTTTGGATTACCTGGTCACTACATAGTCTCCAAAGATGAGGTTCATCCCATATGTAATGCTAAGCTTCGCTTTTCAATCTTTGAACCTGCACTTGAGACATAAAAGGAGGAGTTAGTCTAGTCATAAGATAATTGACAATATGTGCATACCAAGGTTTTTTGAAAACTGAAGCACATAGAACTAAATCAGGAAAAGAGTCGCAGGTCAGTTCAGAAGAGTTTGCTCACTGTGTATCATCGGGTAGCCTGCTCAAATGGTCAGTTACGTGATTTGTCGTACCAGCTCGATCTTTTATCTCAATATCAAATTGTTGTCAGTGTCCATTGTATCAATCTAGGCTTCGACTATAGTTGCATGACTAGTAAAAATGATTACATGTGAATTTAACAGATATTTTCTGAATTTTTCTAAAGTGAAGACTACTGCAAGCAGCTCTTTCTCAGTTGTTCTATAGTTGGTTTGAGCTGGATCTAGTGTTTTCGAGTCATAAGTGATAACTCTTGCCAATTTCTCCTCTCATTGGCCTAACATAGCCCCTACAGCACAATTAGAAGCGCCACATGAAAGTTCAAAAGGTAGGTTCCAATCAGGAGGAACTAAAATGGGTGGGGAAATGAGTTTTAATTTTAATATGTTAAAGGCATTTTTGCAAGGATCATCAAACTCAAATTTTTCATCTTTTTGTAAAAGCTTAGAAAGAGGTAATGCAATTTTGCTAGAATCTTTTATGAACTGCCTATAAAATCCTACATGACCTAAAAATGATCTGATATCTCAAACACAGACAGGATAAGGCAAAGAAGATATAACCTCAATTTTAGCTTTATCAACTTCAATCCCCTTGCTAGAAATTAAATGACCTAGCACTATACCTTCATTGACCATGAAATGGCATTTTTCAAAGTTCCAAATCAAGTTCATCTCAATGCATCTTTCTAAAGCTTTTGCAAGACTAAAGAGACAAGTATTAAAAGAATCACCATAAACTGTGAAATCATCCATAAAAACTTCCATGCATTCTTCTAAGAATTCACATTAAACCAACCATCACATAATGTTGAAAAGTCTCTGGAGCATTGCATAAACAAAAAAGCATCCTTCGATATGAAAAGGTGCCAAAAGGACATATAAAGGTGGTTTCATCTTGGTCCTCTAGTGCGATAGGTACTTGAAAGTACCCAGAGAAACCATCTAAAAAACATTAATGTGATTTACCAGCGAGCCTTTCAAGCATCTGGCCAATAAAAGGCAAGGGGAAATGGTCTTTTCGTGTGGCATCATTTAACCGTCTATAATCTATACATACACGCCACGAATTCTACACTCTGGTAGGAATAAGCTCATCCCTATCATTTTTGACCACCATGATCCCACTCTTTTTTGGCACTACGTGTATTGGACTAACCCACTCACTATCGAAAATGGGATATATTATCCCGACACTCAAAATTTTGGTGATTTCCTTCTTAACTATGTTTAAAATCAGTGGGTTTAGTCTTCTTTGAGGTTGTCTTACAGACTTGGAACCCTCATTCAACAAGATCATATATGTGCAAATAGCAGGGAAAATTTCAGGTATATATGCTAAAGTTCACCCTATGGCCCTCTTATGTTCCCTCAAAACATTTAGGAGTTTCTCTTCCTTAGTGTTAGACAAGGTATTGGCAATTATGACAGGTAATCGCTCGTCAGATTCAAGAAAAGCATACTTTAATATAGTGGGTAAGGGTTTTAACTCAAGCACAGGAGGTTGGACAATGGAAGGAATCAATTTATGAAGTTCAAGAGAGAAATGATCACTCCCTCTTTCCTCCGACGTGGGGCCCATTTCCTGGTGATCCGATGCAGTAGCAGCCTGGGCCAAACCTTCTTGCTTTTCTTCGATTAAGCATTTGTAGTGAGGTACAATATCTTCAGCTATTTCCACATCAACGTCAGTCTTAATGATGTCTGAATCACCTGAAGTATTAACAGAAAACCTTTCCCCAAGTTCAAGTGAATTCAAATCATAATCAAAGGAATTCTCTTGCAATTCAATTTCAAGGCATACATCATCAAGATCAACATCAAGCATATTAACTACTAGGAGCGAATAGTCCTCATGGGGGTAGTTCATAGCTTCATGCATATTAAAGCTCACCTGTTGATCGCCCACCTCCATGGTGATCTTACCTTCCTTTATACTAAAGCTAAAGTGAAAAGCACATGGAAGCTAAAGAGAAAAACAGACAGAAGCTAAAGTGAAAAGAAGACGGAAGCTAGAAAGGAAAGCAGATGGAAGCTAAAGAGAAAAATAGACGGAAGCTAAAGAGAAAAGCAGACGGAAGCTAAAGTGAAAAGCAGACGGAAGCTAAAGTGAAAAGCAGACAGAAGTTAAAGAGAAAAACAGAAGGAAGCTAAAGTGAAAAGCAGACGGAAGCTAGAAAGAAAAGCAGACAGAAGCTAAAGAGAAAAATAGACAGAAGCTAAAGAGAAAAACAGATGGAAGCTAAAGTGAAAAGCAGACGGAAGATAAAAAGAAAAAAATAGATGGAAGCGAAAGCGAAAAAGCAGAAGAAAGAAAAAGCAGACGGAAGAAAAGCAGACGGAAGAAAAAGCAGACAGAAGAAAAGCAGACGATATAAAAAGCAGACAGAAACACAGCATGTCAAAACACGAATCAGTCTGAGTTAGTTACATAACTCAACTGGATAACCGTTTCTTGAAAGAAACAAGAAACAATAATCAAGAAGAAATTTTCAAGAAGCAGTTGAAGACGAAGGCTATAAATAAGAGTCGAAGTCGAAGATTGTAAACTCACTGAAATTATCAATACTTGAGAGAAACTATTGTGCGAAAAATTTACAGTTATTTTTTCTGTAACAAAGCTCGAAAAACCTTTCAGTTGAAAGTAGTGCAGAGGCTAAGAGTGAAAGAATACTGATTGTAAGAGACCTGAAGAGTCTCGAACACAAAGAATACTTGTAAAGTGTTTGAAAGATAGTGAAATCTCATAAAGATATCTGAGGACTGGACGTAGCCCACGGTTTGGGGTGAACCAGTATAAAA
>JANZLC010000009.1:14190819-14201127 GCA_026413385.1 Erythroxylum gracilipes
CCATCAATTTTTAAACACCAATTTCACAAATCAATAAATATTAAGTCCAAAATATATGCATTTTAATTGACTTAACAGAAACTAAGAAGGAAGCAAAACTAAGAAGGAAATAAGAAGCGAAACTAAGAAGGAAACAAAACTAAGAAGGAAGCAAAACTAAGAAGATACAAAATTTAGAAGGAAGAAAACACAGAAGATAGAATTTGTCTTTGATGTCTCCATAAAATTGTGGCTCTTGAAGTTCTAGTTTGAGCCATCCAAAGAACACCTTAATCAGAAATTTCTAGAGAAAGTTTTGGACTCATTAAGGGCATAATTGGAAGAAGAAGCATTGTCTTGCATATTAAGGGAATGAGAGAACGTGAATTGGAGGATTCTAGAAGAAGGAAAATGCATGGATGGGAAAAGAGATAAGAGAGAGAAACATGAAAAAAGAATGAAAGAGAGAAATAAGAGAAACAAGCTAGGGCTTCAATTGTGTTAGCATCAAGAGAGAGATTTTTTAGGTTGCTCAAGAAAGGAAACACGTAGAGGAAGAGAAGAGCTTCCCTTTGAGCTAAGGATCCCTTCATTTGGTGCAGAATGAAGGTAAGATCATTTTGAAACTTTTGGATTTTTGAAAGGATTTTTAGTTCATAGAGTTTAGAAAATGGTTAGGTTTAAGTATTTTAGAACCATGTTTAGTGATCGCACTTTGAGGGATTTTCAATTGAAAACCTTATTGAGTGGAATTTTTGTTATTGTATAAAGGGATCAAGAGAAACAAGAGGAATAAGAGAAGAAGCATTTTAAACAAGTCTATAAGCAAGGAAATCAAGGTGGGTACATGTTTATAATAGAATCAATAAGCCACTACTGTTTTCTTTAAATCAAAGAAGTTTTCTGATTTCAATTGTATCATAAGTGTTGCATTTATTGTTCATGAATGATATGTGAAATCTACTATATGTTTCTTACATGATTTGTGTGATGATTGATGAAAAGTTATTTTGAAAGTGACATATTTGAAAAGATGCATGTTTATGAAATCATGTTTTCAAGAATGATTTTCAAGATATACGTCAAGTATATGAAAAGCAAGTTTTCAAGAAAAGTGCCTTTTTGGCCAACAAGTTCACAAGCTATGAAATATGTGTTATATGGGTTTGTGGTGGTCCCCTAAGTTAAGTCACGTGCACGTTGACCCAAGAAAAGGCTTCTCCCGACTGCCCGCTAGTGGCATGGAGCTCCTTCATAGACTCATATAAGTTCACGGCTACACAGTACCCTTAGGGGAAATGTGTAGTACGTTCTGTTCACGGCTACGGAAGACCATTAAATGGGATTGCGATAGTACATTCTATTCATGGCTACACAGGACCTTTAGGGGAAATGTGTAGTACGTTCTATTTTGGATCCACCTGAACCATTCTGATGTGCTTATGTGCTCATGTTATGTTTGATCAAGTTTGATGCATTCATGTTTTGTAACTTATGGATTTTTGGCTGAAAGCCTAAGAAACATGTGTTTATGAACTCAAAGAAAGTTTTCTAAGACAAGTAAAAATGTTTTCAGGGTTTTTGCTTTTTTTAATTATAAATTGTTTCCTACGAGCTTTCAAGCTCACCCCCTCTCTGTTCCAACCTCAAGTTATAGCTAGATGATTAAGTGTTTAAAAGCCTAAAAGAATTGTTTCTTTTGCTATTTTGTAGTTCTTGTAACTTTTGTAATTTGAGATTTCGGATTATGAAGTATTGTAGCTTGAAAGGCCATTATAGTTTTGTAAAACTCTTTGTTTGGGGGTATCGAAATGTGAATGATGAATATTAGTTGTAAGTAATGTATTAAAGAGTATGATGAACGAAAGATTTGAGAGTCTTATGATATTCTGCAGTTCAGTTATGGATGTATGAACATATTGTTTCCCTCGTAATGTGGTATCAAAGCCAAGAAGATAAATTGATGATGTTCCAAAAATTCCATAGGATTAAGCTCACGTTCATGATCAGAAGTTGGGCTTCAGAAATGGTGCCCAACATCATCCTCATAATCGCACTCATGCTTTGGTGTATGATTGTTGTCATTTTGGTCTTGTTTATTGAGTCCCTTACTTTTTTAATCATCATGCAAATTCCTTGCTTCCCTTAGTTGCCCTAATCCATTGACTTCAATGAATCCATCTACTATCCCCTAATCGCTTAATATATCTTCTTTGCCCAATTGTCAAAAAGTCCCCTGCTTCTCCCTCTTATCATTGCATATTCTATACAGTAGCTTAGTTTTCCACATAAGTGTCTTATCATAAATCAGTTCTCGATTTCTTAAATTAGGACCCACCTAGTCCCCTACACTAACCAGTCCCAACAAGTGTCACTGGCCAGTCACCTACTTCTTTAACTAGAAGCTGCCCAATCCCCTATTCTAATTAAGTCTACACACATTCTCTTTTGTTTATTGGATATCCACCATATTCATTTGACTATTTTGTTCATATTTCCATCTGTTCAATCTTCTTTTTCTTGATTATGCTCCTTGACAAAATGGTGCTTTGTACAGATAAATCAGAAATTTCTCGTCCTATTCCAACTATATTAGATGGTTCTAATTGTACTTTACAATCCCAAAAAATTAAAATTTTCTAATTAGGCACTAACTTTAACACATTGCTACTGGTGATATTATTAAACCAGGATGAGGTATTAATAAAACTGATATTATGAATGACTTCAAGATTGGGATAGCAAAAATCAGCAAATAATTGCCTAGTTTTGTAATACTTTTACTTCCATTTTTTATATTCATTTTGTTGAACTTGATACTTTCAAGGAAATTTGGAATTTTTTATCCAATCGGTACAAAGGTTCTAGTTTTGCCCATTACTATTAGTTGCTCACTACTCTCAATAACCTTAAATAAGAATCGAGCCAGTCTATTAATGATTTTCTTGTAATCATTCAGCCCATCTAGAATTAATTGGCTTAAGCCAAGATTAGCAATGATCATCTTCATCTTATTTAAGTTTTTTTTACTCTTGGTTCGAAATATGAATTAGTGTGAGCTGCTTTGTTACATTATGATCCATTACCCACTTTTGATGTTGTTATCAATAAAATTGCATTTAAAAAATAATCTTGGTTTGATTAAATATCCTTCCTCGTGAGTCGCATTTGTAACTTAGCCATGCTTCACATCTGGCTCCTCTTTTTGTAAGATTTGTCGTGGCATCGGTTATGTGTTTGCAAATTTTTCCTACTATTAAGTACAAATACTGTTATAATTATGGTCAAATTTTAGAAAATTGACCAACTTGACCACCACGCCTTTAGGAAGCTTCAAAAAGTTCAAATCTTCCTCTAGGACTGGTTCTTCTTAACTTATTGTTGTTATTTCTAATGGTTCCTCTTCCTCCACTCTTATTATAAGTGATCTAATAACCTTTTTTAAATAGGTGATATCCTTCAGTTCTTCATTTTCTCTTGCCTTTTCTATCACTCCAAATGATTCTTGGCTCTTTGATTCTACTTGTTATAATCATATGACTTCTCAACTCTCTCTCTCTCTCTCATCTAATACAAGTCCCATTAATGGTCTTCCTTCTATTCAAACTGTCAATGGTAGTTGTACGTCTATTACTAATATTGGAATCACTACCACCTCTAATCTTAGTCTTATTGATACTTATTATGTCCTTAGTTTATCCTTACATTTGACCTCTGCTGGTTAGTTATATGATCATGGTCTTACTAGTCATTTTTCTCTTGTTGGTTGTTAGGTCTAGTAATTTTAGATAGGTCAAATTCTAGGAATAAGGCCCAAAGCGGGAGAATTATTTGACCTCACATCTCCTGAAATTCATGTCCCTAGATTGATTTCTTCTTCCAATGCAATCTATCAGTGGCATCTTCATCTTAGGTATACATCTACAAGTAAATTTTAACCTTTAGTTTCTAATGGATCATTAGAGTTTTCTAAATTTGATCTTTTGATTGTTTACATTGTCAATTAACAAAATAGTTTGCTTGATCTTTTAGTGTTAATAACTTTATATGTGATACTCCTTTTGTATTATTTTATTTAGATATTTAGGTTACTACTCTCACTCCTACTATGAATGGTAATCGATATTTTGTTTTATTTATTTATGAGTATTCTTGTTTCAATAGGACATATTTTCTAAAAATACATATGTAAGCATCTTAAGTTTGTATTGATTTCGCTACTATGATTAAAACCTAATTTAACTATGCTGTCAAAATTCTATATACCAATAATACCATGCAATATCAAGACTTTGCTCTTCTTCAATTTCTCAAACGACAAGGAACTATTATCTACTATTCCTATCTTTACACTTTCCAACAAAATGATCGTGTAGAGAGAAAACACCATTATATTTTAGACTTTGGTCGTGATCAACTTTTTTCTCTAAGAGGAGGCTACTCTTACTTCTATTACACCACTAATTGACTTCTTATTCCAATCCTTCATAAACTGTCTCCTTTGAACGACTATATAGTAAGTCATATGATTTCTCGAATCTTCAAATTTTCTATTGTTCTTGTGTTATTCTTCTCAATCATGATGAAGATACTAAACTTAAACCTTATATTCATCTCTGTTACTTTTTGGGATACACGTTCAACATAAAGGTTATCACTGTTAGGCTTTTCATTAATCATGTATTTCTAAACATGTCACTTTTTGTGAAAACACCATGTCCTCTACTTTGTCTTGATAGTTCTCTCTCTACTTCCCAACCTTTCTTTATTGACTCCTCTATCAAGTTATTTCCTTCCTTTGATGCAGAGCCTTCTATTAATCTCACTATTTTTGCTCCCACTTTAATGCTAAATCATGTTCCTCCTCTTCATCACTCTCATCAGGTAAGAGAAATTCCTTTCCATATTAAAGATTATTAATGTTTTTCTACTATTATTTCCTTATATGAACCTTGCTCTTATCATAAGGATATTATTGACCCTCTTTACAATTAATCAATTTTTGAAGAACTTCAGGCTTTAGAGCAAACTCACAATAGGCACTTAGTGGATCATCTTTTTAGCATGGCTCCTATCAAGTGCAAATGGGTCTATAAGATTAAAACTCGATTAAATGGTTCTGTTGAGTGGTGTAAAGCTTGATTAGTTACAAAAGGTTACACTTAGGAGTGTGTTATTAACTATAAAAAAACATTTGCTCTTATTGCTTGTTTAACATCTATTTAGAGTTTAGTAGCAGTTGTTTCAATAAAGAATTGTCCTCTTTTTCAAATGGATGTTAAAAATGTCTTTCTCAATAGGAATCTTGTTGAAGAAGTCTATATACCTCCTGGGTATTCTCATCCCTCACAAAAAGTTTGTCTCATTTATCGTGCAGTAAATGGTCTTAAACAAACTCCTCGTGTTTAGTTTTCCAAGTTCTATTATACTATGAAACAATGTTTATTCATTTCTAGTTCTCATAACTCTATTTTATTTATTCATTGGATTGACAAAGGTGTTGTTCTTCTCTTATTTTATGTAAATCATTCTAAAGACATTTTTAACACGTAATAATATCTCAATCTATATTTTGAGATGAAAGATTTAGGATCACTTAGCAAGTTTTTTGTTCCTAAAGTTTCTTTTATTTCTAATGGCTATTATTTGTCATTCTCCAAATATGATTTTGATTTGATTTCTTGATTTGGTATTACTAATTCTATTAGTACCTCTTCACCATTAGATTACAATGTTAACTCTATTATATGGAACACTTATTCCCTGATCCTACTTTATATCGACAACTTTTTGGTAGTCTAATTTATCTTATATTGACTCATTCGAATATTGTTTATATTTTCATATAATTAGTGAGTTTATTATTACTCCTTGGACTACTCACTTTACTTTTATTCTTTATATTTTGTGATATGTCAAAGGCACTCTTTTTCATGGACTTTATTTTTCTACTTATCCATCCTTAGTCTTATTTGTATTCTAATGTTGATTGGATTAGTGATCCTACTAAGTTTCATTTCATAAGTGATTACTACTTCTTCTTAGGTAACTCCTTTATTTCGTAGTGGAGTAACATGCAAACAATTGCATCTTGCTCTAATACAAAATATGAATATCAAGCACTTACTGATGCTACTTTTAAATAGCCTTGGCCCTACTAGTTACTTGATGATATGGTTATTACATATTCCTCTCTTACTATTTTGTACTGTGATAATTAAAGTGTCATTAATATTACAATGATGTCTTTTATAAACCAACATAACACATTAAAAATGATTGCCAATTTGTTCGACAACACCTTCAATATGGCACCTTACAGCTTCTTGATATTTCTTCAATTAATCAAGTAACAAATATTTTTATTAAATCTCTTGTCCCATGTCAATTTAATGTCTTACTTAACAAACTCAAGTTGCTCTCTAATATCCCATCTTGAGTTTGAGGGGTTGTTAATGTGCATAGATTTAGCCTTATAATTGTACATTGATTTAGCCTTATAATTAGCCATTCATTTATCTTTAGACTATATACTTGTGTTTATTATTCACTAACTTTATTTCTTAATTTAGCCTATATATATATATATATAAAGACTCATTGCACCAAATGTATATAAGATGAATGAACAAAACTTTTGTAATATGTCAATCTAGTTCTACTAATATGTGATCTACATCCACAAGTACAAAGGCAAATTTCTTTTATTATTATGAAAAGATGATATTGATAATAATAGGACAAAAATTCTCACCTTGTATAACATTTATCAAGTTATGTGTATATTAAGAAAAAATCTTAAAGATAATAAAATTTTTATTTTCAAAGATGTCCAAGGTTAGTGAAATTATATTCTTGTGCATCCTTATATTAGGTTTACATATAAAAAGTCTAAATACATTGAAATTCTATATCGACAAAAGCATAAAGTCAATAAAATTCTATTTTTGTGTATTCTTAAATTTTGTGTCACAAATCTATTGCCTAACCTACTCTTGACATCGATGTCAGCCTACTTTTGACTTCTCGATCTCTCCAACTATAACGAGTCTGGTGTCGATCCCATGATCCCCTCCAGTGCCAATTTTTCTTATTTCATTTCACTCTCCACTAAAATTAAGACATATCTCACAATATTTAATGATACGATTTCAATACATAAAAGAAGCATAAACAATATTTCACTTGAAATTGAATATTATAAAATTTGGTTCTAGTTTAACTTTGTTTGTAATACAAATGAAATAATATAAATATAGCGCTAGTAATTATTTTAATTTCTAAATATATTGACATACATTTATAACCCTATAATTTCATGAGTTTCATATTAACAATTTAACAATATTTTAAGCATAATGCTTAACTTCATGAGTTATAAGAGAAAATATAAAAGTTTACAGATTAAAAAAAGTACATCATCCCTTAATAAAATTTTAGAGTTCTCAATACAACCTCTTTATATGTACTAGTATTTATATGATAAATAAAAAAGGAAATTAATAAACTTTTAATTTTATGCATTTGAAAAAATAATTTTTAATATTTTAAAAAACTTAAATGAATAATATTACCTAAATAAAATAGATTTACCATTTTTAAATAAAGCTTTTAGAAGGTAAAAGAAATGTACTAATTAAAAGAAACTAGTAGGAGTGTTATATAAGGTTTTAAAGGTTTTACCATTATTGTTAGAGAGGGGGTAAAATGGGTTTTAAAAATTTCAAAAACATTTCTAACTAATTTACTCAATTAACAAGTATTAATATAAATAAAGATGAGAAAATTACTTGATATAAATTAATTAAATAATTGAATAATAATTTAAAGAGAATAGGAAAGCGATAATATAGGTCGATTTATAATGGTTTGGTAGGCAATCATTTCCTATGTCCACCCCTAAGACTCTTCTTGGAATTATACTATAATTCTTCTTTTAAGGCGAAGAATAACCTTTGTACCATCTTTCTTGATAAAGAGTAACTCTCCTTACAAACTTCTTTCAAAGTGAAGAGGAACCTTAATTCCATTTGGAACACTCCTAAGTATTTGCGACCCATATTAGCCATTAAAGCTAATAACTAGTCATTACAATGACTATATGCAATGTATCAGTATGTATTAAAGGCACTAGATTCACTAGTCATTGGAACATTGGTTCACTAATATGGCACATTAATCCACCAGTACATCAACCAATATTATAGCAAACTCTCAGTTCATTAAATTTAACAACTTTAACCTATATTGATCAACCACTAACCTATACAGATCGACTACTCACCTCAAGAAAATGATTTTATCACCTTTAAATGCTCAAACTTGATTTAATTAAGAAATTATAAATTAAAATTCCCAAAAATGTTTCCTAAACTTTGTTTGAAATATTGAGAGGCTTTTATATTAAAAACAAAAACTTCAATGCCTCTTAGTGAATGGAAAGACTCTTATAATAAAAAGAAGTCAAAATTTTATGTATGGTGACCTTTTTATATCATCAAATTAACAAAGTGAGATGACAAATAATAATAAAAATATAAAATGACCTTGATAAGCCTTAATCCTCTTTTGTTTTTAGTTTGAACTTCATTTTGTCAATTGCAAACTTTAATTTCTCTTTTTCAACTTCATGCACTTTCTTCTTGATTTTATGGCTTTATTTTGTTCTTATATTGCTTTTCATCAAAATAATAAACTCATTAGTACTAATTATTTTTTATTATCATAAAAACACAAATTAGAACCTCCCTTGGTTCAATAATTATTTTATTTTCATAAGGATTAAATCATATAATCAAATGGAATTTAAATAAAATAACATCTCTTTTAGAGATATAATTAATCTTTAAAACCTACTAAACTAGGTTCCGTCAAAGGTGAAATTGTACTACAAGTTACAATGTTGGGAGTAGGAATAATTGAAGAATGTGAACATATGATTTAACTTCCACTTTATAGAGAAAAAAAAGTAATTAGGTAGGGAAACAAAATGAATGTGGTTTTTAGTCTAAAGTTTTTATTTGATTGTCAACTACAGTATAAAATTTGACTTTAGAGAATTTTCTAGAGAAATATAATAAATATTTTTGCAAAATAAGAGGTGGAAGGTAGCCATTAAATTTTTTTAAGCAAGAGAGGTTTGAAAATTAAAGACAATTTTGTTATAACCATGTAACTTTTTCTTCTTTAGAATTCTTAAGGAACTAGGAAGGGAGGTCTAATTTGATTTGGAGAAGAGCTCTTAACTCTTCTAATGGTCATCTCAAAGATTTATAAATAATGGTTTGAATTTTGGAGTAGGGTTGATATGCGTTTAATTGATTATTTAATTATTTCATAACAGTTACTGATTATTGATATGAAATTGCTTAAGAAACTCACTTTGACACGTATATGATTTTAAGCACAAGTCAGAAGCAAAGAAGTTAAAGTGAGCCGAAGCTCTATATTTTATTCATTTTCTAAAGATTGTTTTTTGCTTGTCTTCATGGAGTAAGAAGCAAAAAATTAAAAGACAAGAATGAAATTAAAAGAAGAAAAAAATGCAAAGAATAGTGAATGAAGATGAACAACTGGAAAAAAAAAGACAAAAGCTACAGTGAAGCACGAAGAAAATGCACAATTCGAAGACGTCCAACGTCTGTGTGAAAAACGCAGACCATATCTACGTTTCACACAGACGAGGAGTGTGTTTCAAAAGGGAGCATATGCAAGGGTTTTTGCATGAACAGTAATGTAGCCAACATACATATTCTTCACGTCAAGAATAGTGAGGCGGGCATAAGAGAGCTGTATGAGAGAGTAGCCGTAGAAAGGAGTGAAAACTTGAATAGTAGCATGATCCAAGGAGTTTATTTATCACATCAGTGAATAGTGAGAGCAAATAGAGAAGAGAGCTGCGTGAAAAAGAAGAGAGGGAGACATAGTGAAGAGAGCCGAAGGGGGTTTCAGCTTGGAACACTGAATAGGGGCTGAAGCATTTTTTTTAGGAGAGATTCATGGTGAGCCAGATGTCCTGACGTCAGTTCGGAGGGGACATTGAGGCTGATGACCCGGGTTAAGTATTTTTTAATTATTTTATTATTTTTTCTCTCATTAGAAATTGATTGTGTTATCCTATGTTAATTAATTTGGGTATTGTGTATGGATAATTGGATTTTTGTTATTGTTTGGTTATTTATGTGTAAACCCATTAGGTATTCTGAAAAGATGATTTTAATGCATTCGTTGTATCGTTTAATTGCAAACCTATTGCTAGAATTTCGATATAATCCGTAATTGTTATGTTAAAATTCATGTGTAGCGACTAATGATTCGTAATCATTAGGG
>JANZLC010000009.1:14231974-14264521 GCA_026413385.1 Erythroxylum gracilipes
CTCAATAGCTAGAGACTTTTGTATTAAGTTAGTATCTATTTTGGATAGTTCATTGAGCATCTCATTATTGAGCATCCTGATGTATTTTGTTTTCAGTATGAATTGTATGACGTATTTAAACAAAGTTGGTTGATGTGTTGAATGATTGTGCTTAGATTCGTATGTATGGCTTCCGCGGGTTTTTGACAGTTGTTAGTCCCGACGGTTCACCCTGGGTCCAGCCTTGGGGTCGGGACTCGGGCCCAACGGTATTCGTTTGTGTTTCCGTTCTGGATAGTTGGGCTCTGTGAACGGGGTCCAGCACGGATGGCAGGACTCCGGGAGCGGGGTCCAGCAATAATACTCAGCAATGGCAGAAACCAAGTACCCCATACCTAAATTGTTGCTCCTCTTAGGTAGAGTTACAACAATAACATTTAGCATATGTGTGGAGGTGCACACTAGGATACTATAATCCATGCACCACAATAGGGAAGTTCATTTATTAAGCACTTATTGCTTTCTAATTTATCAAAAACCATTTGACACATGAATTTGTGCAATAATAAGTGCTCATGGATTCTTATGATGTTGTTGTGGGCATTTTTAGCGTTGAATCACTCTAACCCAGTGAGCTCATTTCAATAGCGAGAAACACGAAAATCATCGTGCTGATCGATAATGGAAGACTCATGGAACCTATAAATATCACACATGATTTCGATGTTCAGCTCATAATTGTGTCCCTATAACCTAAACCACATTTCCTTAGGGTTACTAGGTTCGTAATAAAGGAAAGTGAAGAATTCTAAAGTGTGCTTCTAGTAAACAGAATATTGGAAGTGTATGAACTTCACCCATTGAATTCTTTCTGCTAAGTTCTCTACCCTATCCAGCAGTTCTAGCATATCAAGTGTATCAAAATCAAAATATTTTAGGACTACAATTTGTTTAGCATTGAGGGATTGGAAACGAATATCTTCATCTTCTATGTAAATCAGGAAGGGTGCTCTAAAGTCCGTCGCCCTATTCCTTCGCCCTTATCCCAAAACTTGGTTTCATCCCGATGATTGATCGTGCTTTGCTAACTACTTAATGCATGGCATGCTGGCTTTCAAGCAGGTAAAAGTTGGAAGAAACTGAAAGTTTGGAATTTGGTTAGAGAGAAGTGAGAGTGTTTGGAGGTTCTAAACTTAGAGAGATAAAGTTAATATGAAAGTGAGTGAAAAAGTGAAGTAAGAAATGAATATATAGGTGAATGGAGGGTAAAATGTTTTAAAAAAAGGAAACTAAAATTCGCATGTCCCGTTTTACCCTGTCGCAGGCCATGATCGTGGCCTAAAATTTTCCACTAATTTCTATTTTTTTTCTTCTTTTATCGTTCTACATTTTCCTTAACTCTTTATAGCTCTTTCACTTCTCTTTTTCTTATTTCCTCGATCATTTAATTCATGTTGAAGTACTATTCTTTCCTGACCTTATTTAGAAACGAAATAGCCTAACTATGGAATTCAAACTATCTAAATGTCAAAGGAAATAATATAAAATTAGCAATCCATTGGTTATCTCCCATGCAGTGCTTCTTTTAACGTCGGTAGCTCGACGCTCTTCTTGTGCTCAAGGTGGTTTAAATGAATAGTGCAATAGTAGCGCAGTCATCGATCGTACCATTTGCATATGAGCTACCATATATTAGGTTCCATCATCCTTCTGTTTTACCTTCCTTCACTTTCTCCTTTGCAATTGTTTATTTATAAACGTATTCCCAGAGTCCTCAGTATCTTCCCATTGTCCTCGAGGTTCGGTTTCTTTGATGTTAACTGGAAGTAAAGGAGAACTATTATCTCTCTTTAACAAATAAAGGTTATTTGGAGCTCTCCAACCCTCAGAGTTAGCTCACCCCATCAACATTAATTATGGAGTGGGCAGTAGCCAAAAATGGTCATCCAAGGAGATATCCAATATAAAAAAGTCTGTGGGGAAGGTAAAAATATCAATCTGCAATAGGACATCATTAATAATCCCCTTCGGCTGATGAACTACTCTGTTTGTCATCTTCACTAGCATCTTTGTGGATTCTAACTCTTCTAACCCTAATTTTTGACTAAAAGTATAAGGCATCATATTGAAACTCGCTCCCAAATCTGTGAATGCCCTATCTATTTTGACTCCATTGATACTGCAAGGAATGTAAAAATCCCCTGGGTCCTCTTTCTTCTGTGATATACTAAGGTTTTCTTTCGCTATGTGCTCCTTAACCTTCTTCGTGTTTGATTCCTTTAATGTGAGCCTCGTTTGTAGATGTTCCATTATGTCCTCAACCTTGTTTAATTCAACCTCTTTAGAATTCCTCGTTTCCCTACTTGAAATTGACTTCTGCTGATCTAGAATAGGGTACAGAAATTCGAGTTAAGGTTCCTCGATTGGCTTGATTACGAGGTCACTTGGAAGGAATTCCATAATTGCTCATCCTTCTCCCTTGTCTCCTTCTTTCATATGTTCGAGTTTCTTTTCCAGGGTCTAAGTAATGGCCATGATCCATTTCTTTGAGTTAGATTTGGTATCGCTTGGAAGGGCTCCTGCATTTCGAGTAGAAATTGCCTCCACTAGTTGACCTACTTGGAATTCTAGATTGTGTATTGAAGAGGTGTAGTTCTTAGTGACTTGCTCGAATTTGCTTTCAAGCCTCCTGTATGCATCCTTCATGCCTCCAATTTTATCTAAAATCCTATCCAACTTGGATTCCATTGAGCTCAATTTATCTTATTGGAAGCCTGGTTGTCCTTGAGGTCTAAACTGTCCTCCAGCATTGTTCGTCCAGGAGAAGTTAGGGTGATTCTTTCACCCGGAGTTGTATGTGTTAGAGTAGAGATTGCTTCCCCCTCCTTGTCCATATTGAGCTCCCATATAATTCACTTGCTCTAGAATACTATCCTTCATCAAGAATCAGCCCATCGTATCGTAGTCCATTTGTCCACAGAGTTCACAATTTAGTTACACGACGTTTACCGAAGTTGAGGAAAAAGCCTTCATGTTATTAAGTTGGAGAGTTAAGTTATCGATTTTAGCTTGCATCTCCATCATTTGATCAACATATACAATTCCTTTTTGTTCTCAAAAAGTAATGGTTTGTCTACTCCACTTGTTCGTCCATAGGCAGCTATTACTTACCATCTCCTTTATCAACTCTTTTGCCTCATCTACCGTCTTTCTCATCAATGATCCTCCTGAAGCTGCGTCAATTGTGCCTCTCGTATGTAGGGTTACTCTATTACAAAATGTTTGCAACAAGAATTCCTTTGGTAAGTTATGGTGTGGGCATTTCCATTGTAAATCCTTGTATCTTTCCTACACTTCATAGATCTATTCTCCGTCACTTTGCTGGAAGTTGGTATTCTCCTTGATAATCTTCATGGTCTTAGTAAAGGAAATCATTTGTCTAAAAAGGCACGAACTAGTTAATCTCAAGTTGTGACATTGGCTGGGTTGAGACAATGATACTAGGCCTTTTCCCTATCTCTTAAGGTAAAAGGAAATAGCCTAATACTTACCACATCCTCTGACATCTGATGGTACTGAAAAGTATCACATATTTCAAGTAAGTTCACTATATTTGCATTAGGATCTTCATTTGATAGTCCATAGAATTGCACGTTCTATTGAAGCATGTTTAGGAGGGCAGGTTTAATTTCAAAAGAGGCTGCTTGTACGGGTGGCCTAGCTACTCCTTGGTTAGTCGCATTAAACCTTGTTCGCATGAAATCTATAAAGGTTCTTTGTTGAAATCCTTAGTTCTCTCCGTGGTCCAAATCTTGTTGAAATTCGTGGGCTATTGTTGCTTTCGAGATTTCTTCTTCTTCTTCACGTTGAACTTTCCTAATGGAACATTCTAATCTAGTGATATCTAATTTTAAGGTTTCATCTGCACAACTCGAACTTCTCGTGACTCTTGTGTTCATGCAAGAATAAAGATTTAGAAATAGAAAGAAATGAAAATAAAAATAAAAACTAACTAACGCCTTAAATTAAAGAATTAAACTAATGGCCTCCCTGGCAACAGCGCCAAAAACTTGATCAGGTGTTTGATGTGTGTAAGTTTTAATAAATACCCTTGATGATCCGCAAGTGCACGGTTCGTTAACGCAGTACCTAAGGTGCCGATCCCACGAGGAGGGATAATCTAATCCTAAAATCTAAAGCCAGAACAAATCATAGAAATTCAAATATAACAAAACTAAAATGAGAATTCAATTCAAGCATTCAATTCAAAATAAGAATTAAACACAAAAATATTAATAATTCAACAATTGCAACACACACGCAAGAATCAACCTAAAGGAATTAACAATTGAGAGAAAGGGAATTTTACCTGTCCTTAATGCTAACCTAACTGATGATGAATTATCGGATTATTGATTCTAGATGATCCTAGAGTTGATTACTCTCTCTCGAGTTATAACCATTATAAATTATAAACCCTAATCAGATTATGGAAGTTGCGATCTCTCAATTGATAACCTATCCAAAACCCTAATTAGTTCTGAAGTTATCTAATAAACTATTAGAAACCTATGCAAGATCTCTCTTTGCACAATTTACCGATTTGATTTAATTCTTGTTCTATTAAATCACCTAACTCTTGTTAGCCCAATTTAATTATTTTTCATTTGATTCACCCTCTCAGTTTATTATCGAATTATGCACATGCAAAATTAAATCACAATGAATCCAAATAACACATAAACATTCATATTTCATTAATTCAAAGATAAAACTCCAAAGGTAAGTTTAGAACATATCGACATTCAAAAATCATACTGTCAAACTGTTATTCCCAATTCTATACAATAATAAAACTGAAAATAAAAAAGAAATACGATCTGAATGGATGATGGGAGGCAGCAACTTTGAGAAACTCTTGATCTGGGAAGTACGTCAAGTCATCTTCTTCTCCACTTCTCTCTTCCTTCTTCTCTTTCTCAATCTTTTGATGAATTCTCTTTAGGGATTCTCAAAAATGGCTGATGCAAAAGCTCCTCCTGCCTCTTTGTCTTATTCTTTAAATATCCTTTGTGCTCAAAACAGCCCTAGTGTTTTTTCGAGGTCTGAAAGGTCCAAAAAATCCTCGAAACTTAACGTTTTTGAGTGTCTGCGCATCTGCCCGACGTAAGCCACGATCATGGGCCACATCCGAGCCTTCTATCATAATCATGGCGTGTATGACACAATTGTGGGCTATGTCTTGGGCTTCCATCAAGATTGTGCCATGTGGGCCACAATCGTAGGCCAACTCTGGTGCTTCTATCATGATTGTGGCTTGTTGTGCCACGATCGTGGGCCGTTGTTTCATCTCGAATATCTCCGAAACTTCTTTGTTCTTCAATGTTGACCCTAAAGCACTAACAAACACATCAAGGTACCTTAAAATCATAATATTTAAGCTCAAAGACTTGTGCTAACCCATAAAGATACTTAAACACAAATAATTAACAAACTAACACAATTCTAACCTAAGCACATACTAAATGATTAAATTAACAATTAAGTACATATCAAACTAAGCCCTAAAATAAGATGCTATTTACACTTATCATGTGACCTAAAGGCTTACTTGATAAGTCTCCATATTTACAAAAGCATTAATCTCATTTTTCTTTTGTTTCAATCTTAATTCTCCTGTATTCATTCTTCTAGATGTACAAAACATCCAAAGATAGAGTACCTTTCGTATCACTCCTAATTGTGATAAACAACTTGTCTTCAACTTTTGATTATTATAGTAATATTAATACAATAATATTTCATAATTTTTATATAATTATGAAATATTTTTATTTTTTTATTTTAAAATATTAAAATATTCATATCCTATATCAAGTTAACATTCCATGTAAGAATTAGGATACGCTACTGCACAATAACAAACATTTAAAATTAAAGATTGAAGAACTAACATGTTCCATTAAAAATGTGAAAGATCCACTCTAGAGTGTGGATTGATAACATTGAGGGAACAACCTTAAATTAAATAACAACAAGAGTAAAATTAAACCTTTTAAATTAAACATTGGACGGATAGGATTAGTTTCTTCCACTAGTTCCAAATAATAGTGAAGCACAACCAAGAAGTGGAGGGGGAAATGAAAACATGGTTAAAGAAAAAGGGACGGTGTTGCATGCATAAGCATAAGCTTTCTAAAAGGTAGCTGTTGATAGAATCATGTAGAACATGAATTCAGTACTTCTTATTGTAAAAACACGTTTTTAAGATTAAGAGTGATATTACAGTAATATTAATAATATGACAGGAATTTTCCAAGTATTTCAAGTACTTTGTGAAGAGGATTGTCACATTTTAACCAATATTAAACATACAGTTTTATTTGTATAAGATTCAAAGTGTGGACCCCAAGCATTGAATGGAGTGGCTTCATTGGTTGAGAAGGAGTGATCAAAATGCTTTTTAAACCTCATGATGTATAATGATTCCAAAAACACATTGTCTTCCTCATACGCAAGATAATTGTTCAACAAAATTTTCAATGCAGGCAAGTGAAATCCATCATAAATCTACTAATCTTGGTTAGTTAGCATGTAATCATGTAGCCCTCTTGAACTAATAATTTAAAACATACCTATCTGTACATGAAAAGAATTTTATTAAACTAAGTAGTCAATTTTAGGTGATGGTTATTAGTGCCCTCTGGTTTTCTGAAGTTACTACTCAATGATGGGTAGAAAACAGAGTATATTGACGATTAATTAAGCTTCAGCTAATCGATATATTTGACATTTATAGTAACTTGAAGTTGTTAGCATAATTAAGATTCAACTTCTAAAATGCTTTTTTTCCATATTAAAAATTTCCGCTAGATAAAGAAAATTGAGTTAAATCAACTATAAAGGATGATTAAGGAAAATGTTTACGGTTAGATTCTAATATCTGCAAAAGGAAAGAATTATTTATACCTATGATAAACAACTAACAATCTTTGTGACATTTCATCAAAACACATTACAAGCATTATCCCATATTCCCAATATTAACATATAAAGTTCTCAAATTAGTCACATTAGTTTTCAAAACAACCAAAAAAACCAAATTGACGAAAAGAGAATGAGAGATTACCTTATTAAGTATGTTGGATCATTCACCGTTGGTGACTTTGACTTGCACACGATAGATGATATACGAAGAAGAAGAACGAAGGAAGAAATTGAAATGAAGAAGAAGAACAAAGAAGTGAAAAGTATTGTGTGAGTGAGAGTCAAACTGTAAAAGCAACTGGGTGAGATTGTGAGTGAGAGGTTGGGAACGAAGGGAGATGGAGGCAGGAGGTTGAGGGCGAGGGTTTAATGAGAGGCAAAATGACAACGATATCGATTTTGCTTGCAACAAAATGACATCGTTTTGTCAGTGGAAGAAATATTTTAAATATGAACAAAACGATGTCGTTTTGCAACAAAGAAAACGACATCATTTTGTTTGTAGTTCTAAGCGGTCATGAGCTGGGTTGCTCGGGACGGGCTGATGGTCCGCCTAGGCCCGTGGCCCATGGCTGGACCAAAGTTTCTCAGGCCATACCCAGGTCGGGCAATTTTTGACATCCCTACCACCAAGTCAAAAATAAAATGTATATCAATTTCAATGTGCTTAGTGATCATATCAGAAGAAAGGAATGTAGCACTAAGATAATCACACCAAAAAGTGGGTGTGAGATTAGATAAACCAATTTCTCCCTGAAGAGAAGCAATCCAACAGAGTTTTACTACAACAAGAGCAATACTCTGATATTCAGCTTCAGTACTAGGTCCAATAATAATAGGTTGTTTCTTAGCATTCCAAGATATCAAGTTTGGCCCAAGATAGATGGAATTTCTAGAAGTAAACGTCAATCGTCAAGGCAACTAGCACAATCAACATCACAGTAGGCATATAAGGGAAGTGTGGATGATTTGAGAAAGTGAATGTCGTGAGATGATGTGGATCGAAGATAACAAAGAATCTGTTTAACAGTAGTCCAATGCACATCAATAAGGCAATGTAAAAACTGAGAGACCTTATTCACATCAAACTAGATGTCAAGGCGAGTAAGACAGAGATACTGAAGAGCTCCCACAGTGCTTCGATACTCAGAGGGATTAGGTAGAGGTGTTCCATGATTTTTGGAAAGAGGGAGAGATGGACTAACTGGAGTGGAAATAGGTTTGGAATGATCAAAGCCTGTCTAAATAAGAAGATCTTTGGTGTATTTTATTTGGGTAAGAAGAAGATCGGTGGATGTGGAGGTGGCTTCAAAACCAAGAAAAAGATAAAGTGAGCCTAAGTCTTTGATGGAGACAGTTCAATGAAGATTTTGGATTAGAGTGGAAATGAAAGAAGGAGACGAACCTGTAACTAAAATGTCATCCATATAAACTAAGATGAAGGTGGTGTGAGAGGAAGTGGTATGAATAAAGAGGGAAGGATCAAATTTAGAGGCAGTAAAGTGTAAGTCAAGAAGTTTTTGACTCAAACGATGAAACCAAGCACTAGGAGCTTGTTTTAAACAACATGAGGCTTTGTGGAGATGACAGATAGGATGAGGATCTTGAAAACCAGGAGGTTGGGACATAAAGACTTGTTCATGAATATGACCATGAAAGAATGCATTATTGACATCAAGTTGGCTAACTGACCAATTTTTAGAAAGGGCAAGGATAAGAATGAGATGAATGGTAGCGAGTTTAACAACAGGACTAAAGGTGTCTGTGCAGTAAATACCATAAGCTTGGTAAAAACCTTTGGTAACCAGACAAGCTCTATAGCATTGAATAGTTCCATCAAGAGTACAATTGGTGCGAAAGAACCATTTACAACCAACAATTTTGGCATTTGGTGTAGGAGGAACAAGAGTCCAAGTGTCATTGTGATGGAGGGGAGTGAACTCTTCAAGCATAGCCTAACGCCAGTGAGGAAATTTATTTGCTTCGGTAAAGGACGTAGGGTCAGATGAAGTGGTAAACATGGAGTAGGTGATGTAATCATCAAATAAGCGAGGAGTACAGGTTTAAACACAAGTCCATGTGCTCATTGGATGGGAAAGTTGGGACAAGTGAGGTAGGGATGGAGATGGTGTAGAGGAGAGTGGTAAAGGAGATTAAGAGAGTGGGTTGAAAGGTAAAGGAAGTGAGCGAAGTGTGGTAGTTAAGGATGTACACGGTTGTGGTGGAGAATGAGCATAAAGGAAGTCATTTTCAAGGAACAAACATGGTGAGAAATATAAAGTTTGGATGTGTGAGGATCAAAGCATTGATATCCTTTATAATGAGAACAATATTCGAGGAAGACACATGGAGAGGATTTGAGTGTGAGTTTATCAGGGCAAGTGGAATCAAGAAAAGGAAAGCAGGTACATCCAAAGACTCGTAAATTAGAGAGATTTGGTGGGGTGGAGAGTAAGAATTCATGAGGGGATTTGTTATGGAGGAAAGGAGTGGATAAGAGGCTGATAAGGTAGACAGCAGTGGAAAAGGCTTCAAACCAGAAGACTTTGGGAAGAGAAGCATGAAAAAGAATGGTGAGACCCATTTTAGTGATATGACAAATTTTATGTTTAACAAGACCATTTTATTGAGGAGTGTAGGGACAAGAAATGTGGTAAGTGATGCCATTAGTGGTTAGTTATTGGGTAAAGGCTTCTTTGATGACTTCAAGGGCTCCATCGCATCGAAACTATTTGATGTGAGTGGAAAATAATTTTTCATTTGTGGTTTTGAAAGTTTGAAAAATATGCAAAATATGAGATTGTGAACAAGGGGAAAATCCAGGTATATCTACCAAAGTCATCGATAAAAAGAATAAAATAATGATAACCAAAAAATGATAAGATGGGGAAGATCCTCAAATATTACAATGAATAAGTTGTAAAGGTGTAGTAGAAAGACGAGAAAAATGTGAAAATAGAAAACAAACACTTTTTCCTTAAAAACAAAAGGTATAAGGAGTTATAACACTTGAACTAACACTTAAAGACTTAGATAACTTAGAAAGTGTTGACCAACACGGATGACCAAGACGTTGATGTCAAAAGTAGAGTGAAGTCAGAGTGAATGTGTAAGCAGCAGATTTTAGAAGTGTAGTGGAATCTTCATTAGATAGAGATTATTGTGGATGGAACCATGAGGAGTGGTATCTTGGTTTGAAGATCCTTCACAACACAACCAAAAGGGTTTAAATTTAATGAGATATGAATTATCAGTAATAAATTTAAAAACAGATAAAAGATTTGTAGTGAGATCTAGAACTACTAAAACATTACAAAGATGAAGTGGAAAAATTTGTATAGGAAATGTAATAAGACTGGTAGAGGAAATGGGAAAAGTGTTACTATTACTAACAATTACTTGGTTGAAACCATCATACGGAGTTATAGAGTCCACAAGATGAGGGTCAAGTATCATATAGGCAATAGCACCAGTGTCGGGTAACTATTTAACAGTATCGTTGGAGTGAAAAGATTGAGTATCTTTGGGGTTATAAATTTCCATAGCTGAAAAGGCGATGTTAAGGGAAGTAAAATTAGGAGGCTCAATGGGGCGATTCCTGAACTTGGAATATCAAAAAAGACAATGGGCCGCTATTTAACCCCACTTCCAGCATATTTGGCACTAAAGGTGGTTTAGTGACATTAGATGTGGCCTGGGTATTTTACTGTGAGTAATAATGTCCGAAATTGGGCCTAGATGTATTAGACTGATGGGTTGTATTAGCTAATGAGGTGGATTAGTGTGAGCTGTTGGATTAATTGTAGGTGGGCTATTGGATTGATTCAGCCCAGTCCACTAAGAGTCATAAGGGGAGAATCCAGATGCATTGCAGATCTAACTGAGTGTTTTTCAGAGCGCCTGCGTCCACAAGCGCTCGACTGTTGACTCACGCTGCCGCTAGATTGAGATGCTACAAGAGCCACTTTAGTGGAGGGGACGCCAGAAGAGTGATAAGCTAGGAGACACTGCTCATGGATGAGGAGTCAAGCACGGAGATCCGAGAAGTAGTGGTGCTCAATTGCAATGACGAACGAATCATATTCAATTGGGGGCCATTCAGGGTGAACAGGATGAGGTCTGAAAAATCAAAGGGGGTTAATAATTTCGCAAACTTATTTGGCACCCACAAAATCAAACCAAGCAAAGCTGAAATAGTAAAAACACCCAACGTTTGGTAACGCAGTTCGGCACACCTTGCCTACGTCTGCGGGGCCCTCACCCAGCTTAATAACTTTCACGAAGGTACAATAGATTTACCCAAGGCTTTACTGAGCCGACACCACTCAACCCTTGACACTATCCCTCAACCTCACTTCCCGTGAAAGAATTCACACCCAATAATACGACCGCCTCGTACTAACCTCGTCAGAGGATTTTCACACACTACTTATTAAGAAAGACAATTAATCGAACAACTCAAGTGATTAAAATAACTGGAAACAAAAACGATAATACTTGAGATAAAAAGAACAACTTCCCGATGAGTTCCACTCCACTGAAATAAATCTGAAAGTCTTCGCAACAACAATGAGGGCAATGATGTGTTTTACGGCAATAATAAAAAGAACAACGATAACGCCCACTTTGCTTTTCCCAAGTCACAGTTTACACACACTGCACTGCTTCTTCTAATACTGTAGACTTGTCTCATACAACCCATGTACCTTCAGCTCTCACTCCCACAAACATACACCAATGCCGTATGCGTTCTTTTCAACCACTGCACACTTTAAAATTCTCACACACTCATTGCACACTTAATAAATCTGCATATACCACTGCACACCCACTGTACTATTTATATTCAAAACATCCGCGCAAGCCACTGCACTTATAATGATTCTGCATGTACCACTGCACACTCACTGCACTATTTATATCCAAAATACCCACTCATAAATCAACTTCATCATAGCTAATTCCAAGAACACGTTAATCAATAAATAAAATCACTGAGCTTCCAACAAGCTGTCTCATACTTGCACACACGATACTGCGTGAGTATAATTCCAGATGCCTTTTTTTTCAACTCAAAAAACTAATATGCGCAGCTAAAATAGAACAGCGCCCATACGCATCATCCAGCAACCCTACGCAAGTTCCACCTCAGCCAACAATATCACAAATCCTCCTTATTCACGCAGCCACACAATTTCCTTGGAAGGTTTCTATACAAATAAGGATAGTCAAGGATTTGTTATAAATCACCGAAGATTATGTCAATCAATAAGATATTTCCAATTTAAAACCCAAGTATCATCTACTTCCAAAATAGATCTTCAATACCCAAACCTCAATTAAGACACATCTTCAAGAATTTAAATTCCACCGAAACTAAGATTGCATCCTTATCACATATTTTATATGTCCAATTAAAAATGCCAAAATTAAACAAAGAATATATAAAATATATTCTAACAAGGTCGTCATTAGAGATGTGTTCACCAATAGTCACGAGTTCCTCGGCAGTGGTGGAGACAGTGTTCAGAAAATCAAAGACCAAGGAAGCGCCTTTCTTGAGGGTGTGAAGCTTGCGACAAAGGAGTGACTACTGAAGGATTGCTGGAGAAAGTGTCATTCAATAATGAGCCAAAGATCACGAGCGGTGATGAAGCTAAAAGTGAGGCGAGCGATGGAGCTAGAGAGGGACGCCGTGAGGTAACAGTAAACTAAGCAGTCGAACTTCTGTCATTTAACAAATTCTGAGATGGTGTATTGTGATTAGGAGAAATGGCTGGGGAGATGAGTGTGCCATCAATGTAATCGAGAAGATTAGAAGCGGAAAGAACATATTGGACTTGATTTCGCCAAACCAGGAAATTGGTCATGTCTAAAGGTGTGGTAAGGAAATTGGTTAATTTATTGAAAGGTAAATTGGGGTAGTTGAGCTGAGTAATTGGCTAGATGGTAGTGTTTCGGTGTGTGGAAAATGCTAGTGTTTGTTGTATTATGGGAGTAAAATGCCGGTGTTGCTAAAGGAGGTTCTTGGGTTGTATTGGTTTAAATTGAAGGAAGGTCTGATAGCATGAAGAGAATTATGAAAGATGTGTATTGTTTTTCATTGCTTTGTGAAAGGCTGGGAAGCCTTTATATACAAGTGAAATACAATATGAAAGAGATTACAGAGATTATAATGCGATTAATAAGTTTATCTAATCTTATTAGCAATGATTAATTTGATTTAGATACATATAACAAATGCTTGGCTGTTATTGTGCAAGATTTAATAATTAAAAGAGCAAAATAACCAATTTTTGTGACGTTTCCGGCAAGACAAATTCTAGTTGGTTGAGTTTGATTCGGATGGACGACGGAAATGAGAAAATATATGGATTTATAAGAATACAAACTTGTATGTATTTGTCTTTCTCGCCAACAAGGTTGGATGGCGATTTCCTTCTTTTTATATTAGTTTCTCTTAGCAAAAACGTAGAAAAAAAGTCTGCTCCATTTTTAGCACAATCAATTTCTGTAGAATTCTTGAAATGGTGTTAAAATTTGTGTGGATATTTCCAACATTCTCAAGCAATTATTTGTCTATTCTCTTTTCTTCTTTTTTATAACTTAGGTTTTGGGCTTCGCCCGATTACCTGGAACTTATGAATTATCCTCTCAGACTTATATATAGATAAATCCGAGTCTGATCCTAGATAGTATCAAAAGTACTTGCTCCGAAAGGTGGGCCATCACTAAAGGGATTATAAAGGCAACTCCTCTCAAAGCTCAAACCCACAACCTTCTCAAAGCTCAAACCCACAACCTTGTACAATTCTCTTAAATCTTTTTTCAACTTAAAAATAGATATTAAATATTAAATAGAATAGATAGACAATACATTATAGTATATAACTGGAATATAATTGCAATATATAATTAAAAAATTTTATTAAATTTATTGTGATTCAATACAACATAAAATTAATTAATTATAATTAAATTACGAAACAATTAAATTAGCTACGTAACAATTTAATTATAAAAGCAATAAAAAGAGATCAAAAGGGAGTTTATGTATATTTTATATATATATTCATAATGGTTATGTGCCATATTCTTCGAGGTGAATTAGGGACGAATTGCTGAGATAGGGGGTCGAACAAAAGCGCCACTTTCACCCCGCTTAGCCAGCTCTAGTCCTCACTTTTTCAAGGAAGAAGGAACGGCAATAGATCTCTCATCAGATACTGACTTTTTGCATTTGAAAATCTTTGAAGTAGACGGGCTGGTTTGTAGAGGGTAATGCTTAATCATAATTTCTAATATGAATAATGCATTAATTGGTAGTAAAACAATGCAAGAATCCTTTGAATCCTGTATCAATAGGTATCATACCTTCTAGAACATGGATTTCTTTCAGGCCTTTCAACTAATTAATACAACCGCAGAGAACAGTTTTTGCTTAAACGCTCGGATATAAAACTTTAAATACTCATAAGTTGTAGTCATATGGGTTGGACCAATAAAATCACCTTCTTTCACCATATTAAATTCTTGTTTTGCTTCTTTACAACTCCTCAGGCTTTGATTCCGTAACCAGAACTGCATGTTTCACTCAGATAAGCATATCATTAGGCCAACAAGCCATGGAACTATCAAGACTTATCTAATATTTGCACACCTATAGATGAGGCATGAATGCGAATTCATAAGGTAAAATGGGGGAATTTTCACCAGGAAGAAATTGGGATTGATCAGTCATTCAAACCGACCAACATTATAGTACCATGCAATATAATTCCATGGGTTTGTAAAATAATACCTGTCATTTAACTCCACAATGCTGGAAGCCTACCTAAGTTCTTTGCGATCTGTATTCTCGAGTATTCACCTCAGAATGATTAGGCGAATGATAGTCATGCAATTGAAACAAAAGCATGTGAACCAAACATTTACATCAATCTCAGGCATTCAACAAAAGTTTGATATACTGCACTCAGCACAAACACGATATAATATGTAACAAACTGGCAGCAACATGATTCAAGTAAAGCACATGGCCAATGCTGCCTCCAGTTTAAGGCACTAGAATATGTATCAAATTCATTCGGCTTCATTACCTAGTGAGGTAATACACAATCAAGAAGAGGACCAGAAAAAAAGCCACAAGGGTAAACATTCTCCTGCTCGATTTGGTTTCAAATACCTGAGGCAAAATAATATCAATGTAAGTCATCCAAAACCATTGAATGTTAGCATTTGGCAACAACACCAAATGTGTACAACAAATAAAGAAATTGGATTGCTTACCATCTTAAATTTATCCATGGTTCCGGACAGGATTCCTCTTGAAGCATCCATATCATTGCCCTGATTGTTAGCAGTGACACTTATTATAAAACAGCCACAGTGACATCAACAGAGTAAGATCAGGGCAGCAGTATAAATACCATTCTGTCAAGCATGCGATTATGACCCTCCACCTCCTCATGTATGTCTCCAGACAGCTAAAGGAAGTATCAAGAATTGCAATCAGATTGGCATATTACTGCTTTAAAAAGCAGAGATCATGAAAAAATGCGGATTGGTATGTGCATTTCAGGTTCAATGTGCATATTATGTTGCCTTGCCAAGAGTCTATGAATTGCTGAGAAATCAAAAAAGAATTACTAGTTTGGGAGCGTTATCAGAATCTCTTCTGACCAAGAACTAGCAAGATGTAATATTCACTTCTTTTCCTCTCATTCTACCTCAAGAATAGAGTACAAATCTCTTATCCAGTGCATCATCATACACGTGACTCTGCAAGACAAGATAAAAGCTCACCCGTTTCAAAAGATTGACTCTATCTTGCAATCCATCAAGAGCTCTTTCGTTATCTTGCTCATCAATTTCATGTGAGGAGTATGATGACGAAGCCCTGATGCCACCCTCCTCAATTCCATCAAAAAGTGCTACTCTGTTGTTGCGAATGTCCCTGTACACAAAATGTTTCCACTAATTACAATGGCTGAAATTGAAAGATTAAATACTAAGAAAATCTCTTTGCAAACTACAATACAGCTGCCATACAGATAGGCAATAATTTAAGTGGGTGGTTGGATTAGCACTGAAGTTAATTAACAACTCGAAGAGAATTATAGATACAAATATATATATATATGTGTGTGTGTGTGTGTCACTGACAAGACGTAATCTCCAAGTAATGCGATAAACAGAAATGAGAATTGTAGTCAATATCAATTGTCTCTGACTAAGACCAAATGTCATAGAAAAAAAGCAGCTGTGCTAAAACTAAATCTAACTATAAGCTGTCTGCTCTGCTCCAGCCAAAGTTCGAAAGGTACACAGAGCATAAATTTTCTGGAAACAAAGTTTACTACTTCCTATTATACACACTAGAGAAGAAGAGGTATTCATCTTGAAAATTCAATCCAACTTGCAAAGGATCATCCAATATAAGCTTTCAAAAGTTATCTTTTTAGATCTCCAAAAACAGAAAAGACAATCATGGAAACAATGAGGATAGATCTACAATAGGAATCATAGCAAGATCTTGTAAACTTTCCAACGATATGTAAAACATCAAATCTATATCAAAGATAACCACTTTGGTAAATCCAAAGATTGATGTGAGTCCTATGAAACATTTAAGAAATGAAGTTTATGGAAATGGTAACTGAAATTGCAAGAAAAGTAACAGATAAATAACCACCAAGCTTGATATTTGAAATTATAGCAAGTGATGCGAGTGGAATAATCAAATCTTATTCTTTATACTCCTTAAACATTGAATTCATACTCTCCATAACAGCACTCAAGAATTCCGATAGCACCTTTCCCCTCAATCAAAATAAGCCTAACAGTAGTATCTTGAAATCGATAATACGGTTAACTGAAACAAACAAACGCTATCAAAAAAAAATTCTGCGGCAAAAGAAAAACCCAATTAATATAATAATGGAATTAACCTCCTCGGATTCATGGTTTAGAAGATCAGAGCACCTATATCCCAAATCAGCTTCTGCAAACAACACAAAAGGGAAATTAAGACGGAAAATCAGTAAACGAAAAGTTTCCTTCAAACAAATAAACTGGCAGGGTTAGGCTTAAAGGAAAATCACAGAAACGGACTCTAAAGAGAGTGTTGAGATCTGATGGGGAGTCGTCGGTATTGCTAAACTCGACTGTTCCTTGCTACGTAATAATAAAACACAACTCAGCCCCAGGAACAGGAGGAGTTCAAAGGTAAACAAATGAATCGGCCCATTGCCCATGGCCCGACCCGTTTTCCTTATTTCATTTAATACGTCGTCGTTATCATTGAGGGGAAAAAGAAATTCTAGTTTGCAGAAGAATCTGACTTCGAGTGAGTTTCTTGGTTGAGAGTCGGAGACAGAGTCGTGGAAGTCGTCGAATATGGAGCAGTTTCTGTGCGATAGGTTGCTGGACTCGACACAGCCCATATCGGAGAGATTCAGAGCCCTCTTCTCTCTCCGCAATCTCAAGGGTTCTGCCCCTCGTGACGCTCTTATTCTAGGTCTATTATTTACTCTAATTCTATACATGCTTAGTTGTTTTTAATATTTCCCTTGCTAATACGATTTAACTGCCTCAGCGGCAAGAGATTCTTCAAACTTGTTGGCCCACGAAGCCGCATTTGCATTGGGTCAAATGCAGGACGCTGAAGCTATACCTGCTTTGCAATCTCTACTCAACGATCTTTCACTACATCCCATTGTTCGCCATGAGGTTTATTTTGCTTCCTCTTTAGTTTTTTTTTCCTTATTTATATAATATGTTGTTCTTTTTCTCTATTACATGGTGCAAGTTTTAATTTTAAGATGGTTTTTGGTGCTCTTACTACTACATTTAAAGGCTGCTGAAGCTCTAGGTGCAATTGGGTTGGAGAGCATCGTTCCCTCTTTAAAGAATAGTTTAGTTGTTGACCCTGCACAGGAGGTTAGAGAAACCTGTGAACTAGCCCTCAGCAGAATTCATGAATTCAGTTCTGCAACTTGTGATGATGCTATGCAAAGGTCACCTTTTTTGTCTGTTGACCCTGCTGCCCCAGCTTCTTCATGTTCCTCTGTGGGTGAACTCAGGTTAATTTTTCAATCCGCAATTTACTAAATTAGGCAGGCACGTTTTTCGCTAATTTGAATCACTTGTAATTATTTACCTGGACATTATTCTCTCAGTGTGCCTAATAATTATTCCATATCAATTACTAGATTGTTGACTGGTGTTAATCAATTTGTAGGGAAATTCTTCTTGATGAAGAGAGAGGCATGTATCAACGCTATGCTGCTCTTTTTGCCCTGAGAAATAATGGAGGAGATGAAGCTATCTCTGCCATTATTGATTCATTGGCTACAAGCAGTGCTTTGCTTAAGCATGAGGTTTGTTAGGCTTTCTTGGATCAGTCTGTTCTTATGTTAGTTACGGTACACTGCTTCACAAACTATTATTGATTCTTAATAATTGGTGGATTTTGAGATCAATTTGAAATAACGCGCAGCTCTGAATAATGCTGGTGGAAGCCATGTACCTTGTCAGATGTCAATGGTTGAAAAAATGTTGTATAATTTTACTTCTTGATGCTTGTGGATGTGTTTTTTTTCCCTGCTTTTACAGGTTGCATATGTTTTGGGTCAATTGCAAAACAAAGCTGCTTCAGATGCACTAAGTAGGATACTTAGGGATGCACAGGAGCATCCAATGGTTAGGCATGAGGCTGCTGAGGCTCTTGGTTCCATTGCAGGTATGTTATAATTCTCCAATCTACCATCGATGATCTCTTTTCTTATGAGTTATAATCAATTAGAATTTGTTTCCACAAGTTTCTTGTGGAAGGTGGGGATTTTTTTTTATAGTTGTTTTTGTTGGATATGCTATCAATTCTTATTTTGGTATGATTTGATTTAAACCATTAAAAAATCACATAAATTGAGATGGTGACGGTGAACGACATAAACGTTAACAATGTGATTCTATTATATGTCAAACATCATTGTAGATGACTTGAAATGTACATGTCTCACATTCAGAGTTTTCTCACAATTGTTAAAAGAAATTAAAATATGGGGTAAAACACATGAAACTTTCATATGGTTTAAATAACTTTAAAAGAATTCTCTAATCTTTAAAATTTTCAAACAATTACTTATAATTTCTAATTTTTCAGAAAACTCATTTCTTATACTTCTATTAAAAAATAACAGCAGAATACATGGGTTATGAACATAATATGTAGGTCAATTAAATGCTACTGATATGACGATCCAATCGAACTCTTAAATCCGATATGAACTAATTAAACTCAATCCAAATCAATAATTTATTGTAATTAACTTACATTATTGGTTTAAGTTCAATTTAACTGATTCTGATTAAACCTAAGTGTGGAGTTGAGTTGATATATCAACAATATTTGATTGGTCCGTGTTATGTTCATATTATGTGCGTTTCATTGTTATTTTTAAACGGAAGTGTAAAAGGAATTTTTTTGGAAAATTAAAATTTATAAGGATTTTTTTCGATAATTTTAAGGGTTTTTTTAAGTTTCTTAAATCACATGAGAGTCTTGTGTCTTTTTCCTAAAAGATATCATTTTCAAGAAGCCAATGTATCCTAACATTCTGTCTAGAAGATTTACAACTTGAAAGTCACTTGGCTTTTTCTCGTAATTGGAAATTGTGCTAATAACTAGTGATTCGTTTAAAATTCTGTATGGAATTTCAAATCCCACATGGCCGTCGATGAGATTTCTTTGATTGTCAAATTCTGAAGAAGTTATTGGCTTAATGAGAAAACACAATCGCTCATATATAGGTTTACAAGGATTACAAGCCATTTATCCATGTCTTCATGGCTTGATATGAAGAAGTTCTCTTAATTTTCTGTTGCTTTTATACACTTCTGCCCCACAATCTGCCATACCAAAAAAGATTTGACCAGTTATAACTATTATGAACCAATTTTTATTTAATGTTGTTGCCTTCACGAATTCTGGATAATTTTTATTTCCAAGTTAAACCGTAACCACTGTAAGTGGCATTTGAAACTCAACCTTGTTCAGCTGGGGTAATCTAATTTGATTCACCTTTGGTGCACTGCTAGATGAGCGAAGCATTACACTTCTTGAGGAGTTCTCCAAGGATCCTGAACCTATAGTCTCACAAAGCTGTGAAATTGCTTTGAGCATGCTTGAATTTGAAAAATTGGGGAAGTCCTTTGAGGTACGTGCTCTGAAGTAGGAAAATTACTGGGATTAAAGGTTGATAATATTTAGGATAATTGACTTAAAACTTTTCTGATTCCAGTTTCTGTTCATGAAAGACCCTCTAGTGGAATCCTGAGTTCTACCGTGCAACTTGATGCAGTTATAATCCAGTTGTGTCAATCTTAGAATGCATTTGTTAGTGGGCGTCCTGGAAAAGAGAACGTCCACTGGGTAAAGGAGCAGAAGATAAAAGACTAGCGGTGGGGGGGTGGTATTATATTTTGCCATCTAAAACTGTATCAGTTTACCCCCTGCATTTACGAAGACTTGGTTTCCCTGATATTTTGAGATCTTGTTTACATTAAGGTTAACATTATGAAAACTTTCTGATTACTGCCACTTCCGATACCAATTAGATGTATTCACATTTTGGATTCTAACAACAATAATATTTGGTAGAAATCTTGCTAAGGTGTGAAATCTGGAGAGGTTTAATAATACATATCTTTATCTTTAACTAGTAGAGAAGTTGATTTTAAATAACCCATATGAAAGAAAGAAAGGAAAAAAATAATTAAAAGATAAATAAATAAATAATAAAAATAAAACAATTAAATTAATATGTAATAAATAAATAATAGTAATGAAAAATATTAATTAAAAATAAAATATATAATAATATATAATAAAATGATTGAAAAAAAATTAAAAAACGTAATATAATAATAGATAAAATAAACAATGAAATAAAATGAAAATAACTAAAATGTTATATATATATAATCATAATCATAATAATACGGATATTCATAAACATAACAATAATAAGAAAATTAATGGCAAATCACATAAAAGAGCCTTTGTGATATACTTGATTATTCATCTTAGTCCTTGTATTTTTGATTCGTTCACTTTAACCCCTGTGTTTTTTATTCTCATTCAAGATACCCAATTGGCTGTTTTCGGACAAATTTGCCCTTGGCTATTTAAACCCAACATCTCTCCTCTCTTCTTCATCTCAACCCAGAGGAGCGACCCATTTGCGAGACATGTTGCTTGCGTTGTGTGGTTGTGTAAAACTCAGATCTGAAAAGCCAAAACCCAGATCTGTGATTTATTGATTGTTGTGTTTTTGTGTTGCTTGTTTTGCGATATCTGGCGTCGCAAGGAGTTGCGGATGCAGTCGGCGGTGGCGCAACTGTTACGTTACTGGCGTTGGCATGGAGGCACGGTGGACTACACCGAATAAGTGACAGAGAAGCAGATCAGAATTGTTTTGAAATTCTTGAATAAGAAGCTTGCGATTGTTTTGGTGAGCCTTGGAGTTCTGGAAATACAAATGGAATCTGTGTTTGTTTTTGATTGTGGTGTTTGCATATCTGTCAAAACTGGGTTTGTATTTGCAGATTTTGAACTAATTGAGTCAATTGATTGGTGACGGAGGATTCCTCCTTCTTACGGGTTCGTTGTCGGCTATGACCGAGAACGGTAAACACAAGAATCCTTGATACCGGGTTGGAAAGGCTTTGATACCAACTTAGAATGTAATGAATAATTCTGAGTTATTTTTTTTCATTCATTAAATCTGGTTACATATATAGATTACATTGCAGGTATATATGGCCATAAATCAAGCCATCAATTACGGGCCATAAATCAAGCCAACATGTGGGACATAATTCCAACACTCCCCCTCAGGTTAAATCGTGGGATCGCACACATTTAGCTTGCACATTACATCTTCAAACACTTTGCCAATTACTGCCTTAGTCATAACATCTACCAATTGATCTTCTGATCGTACAAATGGAAGTTCTACAATTTGTGTCTCCAGTTTTTCTTTGATAAAATGTCGGTCGATCTCCACATGTTTAGTGCGATCATGCTGCACCGGATTTTTAGAAATGCTGATTGTTGCTTTATTATCGCACATCAAGCGACAGGTCTTTTTTACCAAAAAACCAATATCAACTAACACTTTTCTCACCCAAAGGACTTCTTGCAATCCTCTAGCAATCCCGCGAAATTCTGCCTCAGCACTGGATAAAGCCACAACCTTCTGTTTCTTACTTTTCCACGTCACCAGATTTCCTCCAACAAAAGTGAAGTATCCAGCTGTGGATCTTCTGTCATCGGGACTACCTGCCCAACTAGCATCTGTGTAGGCTTCCACGTCCAGATGCCCATTTTTCTGAAACAAGACTCCTCTGCCTGGAGTTCCTTTGAGATATCGTACAACTCTCAGAGCAGCCTCCATATGATCAATCTGAGGTCGGTGCATGAACTGGCTCAACACACCCACTGCATATGCAATATCTGGCCTTGTGTGAGACAAATATATTAGCTTTCCTATCAAATGCTGATACCTCTCACGATTTGTTACCTCTGCTCCTTCAACTATCTGTAAGCCATGATTTACCATTATCGGAGTATCTGCTGGTTTGCAATCTAACATCCCTGTTTCTGCAAGTAAATCCAACACGTACTTCCGTTGTGAAATGAAGATCCCTATTGGTGACCTCAGAACTTCAATTCCAAGAAAGTATTTCAGATTTCCCAAGTCCTTCATCTCGAACTCGTGGAACAAATTTCTCCTGAGACGTACAATCTCATCAGCATCATCGCCAGTGATAATCATGTCATCAACATAGATTATTAGACAAGTTACTCGTCCCTGCCTCCTCTTGATGAACAGGGTGTGATCAGAGTTACTTTGGTGATATCCATGCTTCTTCATTGTTACCGTGAACCTGCCAAACCATGCTCGCGGTGACTGCTTAAGCCCATACAGTGCTTTTCTCAATCGGCATACTTCTGTGTCATGAAACTTTCCTGAGAAACCGGGCGGTGGCTCCATGTACACTTCTTCTTTTAAATCTCCATGAAGGAATGCATTTTTTACATCAAACTGGTGTAGTGGCCAATTTCTGTTTGCAGCTACTGAGAACAGAACACGGATTGTATCAATTTTGGCAACTGGTGAGAAGGTTTCATCATAATCAACACCATATGTCTGCGTATAGCCCTTTGCTACCAATCTCGCCTTATACCTCTCAATAGTTCCATCTGCCCTGTGCTTGATGGTGAATACCCAACGGCATCCAACAGGTCTCTTCCCAGCAGGAAGAACAACCCTGTCCCATGTTTTATTCTTCTCAAGTGCTCCCATCTCTAACTTCATAGCATCCCTCCATTCTTTTTGTTCCAGAGCCTCATTGACATTTCTTGGCAGTTTGTCAGCATAAATGGCAGCGGAAAAAGCTTTGGCAATAGGGGCCAGACTCCCCCTGGCTAAGTCTGCCACAGGATAACTGGACTGTTTTGGCACATAGTACTGATCATATTGACGAGGCAAGACACCTCGTGTACTCCTATGTGGTAGTATACGTCTCTCTGGGACCACCGTATGTACTGGCTCAGCTACAACTTCTGTCTCGGTCTGCTGTTCTGGTGTTTCTGCACATACATCACCAGGTGAACTAGAAAAGATAACATCACCGGGAGAAGGGGTTACCTCAGGACTATCCAAGGGGATATTTGGTGATGGCTCGGAAGCGTGGGGATTCTGGCCTCCGGGGAAGCGTGACTTGGTGGGAAAGCCGAGCTCAGTGGGTATCTCTTTTGGGACTGAATCAGAACTAAATGGACTAGAGATCCAACACAGTGAGTCTGACTGAATAGAATTTCCCCCTGACCACTGGGTTGGGAGGAGTAAAAGAACTCGGTTTCCACAAAATCACAGTCCATAGTCGTGTAAAGACGACGAGTGGATGGATGATAACATCGGTAACCCTTTTGATGAACCCCATACCCCACAAAGACACACTTGACAGAACATGGATCAAATTTGGTACGTTCAATTTTTGGAACGTGAATGAAAACTGAACAACCAAAGACTCGAGGCTGAAGTACCGAAGGAGGAGGACTACTAGCATGTTTTGACAATTCGGCTAATGGAGTTTTAAGATCCAGAATTTTTGTTGGAAGTCGATTTATGAGATAGACCGACGAAGCTACTGCCTCTGGCCAGAATGACGTAGGAACTTTAGATTCTAAAATCATGGCTCGGGTCATTTCTAAAATGATGCGGTTTTTTCGTTCCGCGACACCATTCTGTTGAGGGGTATGTGGACATGTTGTTTGATGGATCATGCCTTTATCAATGAAAAACTGTTTAAGTGTAGAATTCACATATTCTCCACCATTGTCAGACCGAAGAACTTGGATTGATTTTTGAAATTGAGTTTTTACCATGTTGTAAAATTCCACAAATTTTGATGCTACCTCAGACTTTTGTTTTAAAAAATATACACGAGTATATCGTGTACAATCATCAATGAACAAGAGAAAATATTTAAAACCATGAGTACTCATATGTGTTCCAGAATTTGGAGCTGGTCCCCAGACATCAGAATGAACTAAGGAGAAAGGTGTTTTAACTCGGGTATTGGACGGTGGATAGGACTGCCTATGACTCTTGGCTAACAAACATGTTTCACAGGATACCAAATTACTATTGGAAAATAAATCTAGAAATAGTAATTTTAGGTAACCTGTCGATGGGTGGCCTAGACGCCGATGCCATAACTATTGTTGTCCCTTAACTGTCCCGCGAGATAGAGTAGCTTTCTCCTGTTGAGCCACGTCTAATCACATTTCCCGACTGAATATCCTGTGGTACACAGAAATTTGGGTACATGAGTAGTACACAATTTAATTCTTTGGTAACTTGACTGACTGATAATAATTTGCATGAAAGGCTGGGAACATAAAGACAATTCTTTAGTTTTAATTTAGGTGTCACTTCAATTGTCCCACTCCCTTCAACTGATGATAGTCCACCATTTGCATTCTGAATACTAGATTTGGTTGGTTTTGACATTGTGGTAAAATCACGCTTATCCGGTGTCATTGTATCAGTGGCTCCACTGTCCCATATGAATAAAGAGTCTTTTCCTGTAATATTATGACATGTACCATCAGAGGGATTAGCAAAACCACAATTATTAATTTTTGAGCCCAACTCTTCCTCGGTTTTCTGGTCCATAAGACAAGTGTATCTATTCTTAAGGATTAGCCCACTACACTCTCCTTTAAATTGCACCAAATTCAAATTCTGGCCCACACTTTCTCCCTCTTTCTTCTCATTTCGGCCCAACCATTTTCGGCCCAACCCTTCTTTTTGGCCCATCCCATTTGCCAACCCTACTCTTGACTCACATTTGATTTTAGGGTAACTCATTTTACTCCTCCATTCGGTCGCCTCTCAACTGTTATTGTTACTGTTCATCGATTTGAGCATTTAATTCTCCTTGCTCTAAGTCCTCTCCGCACTTACGTTCTCCACTGTTCAATGTCGCGCTCTTCTCCCCAGCAGCACCAGCAAGCCAAGCAGCCAGTGCCTCTCACGCCAGCGTCGCTCACTCCTCTGCGCTGCCAGCACCAAGCCGCCCACAGCCTTCACGCCAGCGCCTCAAGCGCAGCTTCCACGGTCTCGCTCCCACTCTGTGGCGTCTCCGTCGGAGATGGAGAAGTCTCAGGCGGATACCGGCGATCTCCAATCTTCTCTCACTCAGTTTATTAACGATCACAACCAGTCATCCCTTCGTCTTCGAGAACACACCGAGAAGGCGAAGAGAGATGCAATAAGGAAAGCGGTGCGAGTATCGGATTTGTTGGTGGATGCAGTGAATGGAGGGGTGGAGGAGTCATTTGTTAATGAGAAAAGGATTGAGCTTGAAATTCGTCTATTGTCTGCCACAATTGCTCGTTTCATGAAACAGACTGATTGATGGCTCGCTGCGCCTCACGCCTGCGATCTGATTTATTGCTTGTTTTCCACTGTGCGTCTCTCGTGCTTCTCCCCAGCGCCGCACTCACCTCTCGTGCGTCTGGCGATGGGCAATCATCTGGAAAGCCAAGTGAACAGCATACATTTGCAGATATTGAAGCTGCATACAAGTGTCTTGAAGAAAGCTCTGATACCAACTTAGAAATTAGATGAATTTGGTTTTTTTCGGTATATTTTATTCATCAGATGTGTTACAAATATATAGGCATAAAAGCCCAAATTCTCTCCGTAAATTATGGAGACACTTTTGATACTACTTTTGACTTTCTAACATAATTTAGTTGTTGAAGTAACCATTTACTCTTCATTTTGGTGGAAAGGAGATACTGGACGTTCTTGTCATATATGTAAGTTGAGGATTTTGTTAGCACATATCCCCATTCGAAGCTGCTGGTTTAAAATAGGCAGCAGGTGTAGGAGGTGACTCCATACAGCCCTAGAAAAACTCTATACGAAAAAAATGTTCAGTCTTCAATTTCATTACCGCATAAGATACAAGTGGCATCCACACTCCCACTCCATTAAATACTGGTAAGTAATCGAATTTTTATAGCCAACCATATGATGAACGTAGCTTTTGGACAAATGGAATCTTTCCAAACAAAATGAAACTAGGGAACCATAGACTGAGGAACAGAGAAAAGCTTGTAAGACTCTAATAGACAGTATTTTCATTCATAGTATGTTGAAAAGGAGGGAAGAGAGGTATTAAAGATTGAAAACCTCTTAAATGACCTTGCCATGCACCATTTACAATCAAGGAGGAGACTTTTAAGTTAGAAGGCATTCTATTCCGTAAGCTAGAAAAATCCAGAACTTGCGAGAGAGGAATGACATCCAACTAATTATCAAACCAAACTCACGTTTGGGCTCCATTTCTGGTTTTGTGTTTGATACAAGGGTAGATAATACCTCTCAACTTCATCATTTGCTTTAAGATCTAAGATCCCTTCTTTGAAAAATCAGCTTGCCAAAAATTAGATGTCTTAAGATAATATTCATGAATCCATTTCTTCCAAAGAGCACTGTGATTCGTATATAACCACCATAACTTTTTGCACATTAAGACATTTTATAAAGCTGATATAGAAATAATTTCTAAGCTGCCTTGACATTTAGGAAGAGTTACCTCATTCCATTTAACTCTAGCTCTTTTGGAGTTATCCGTTGTGCCAGACCAAAGAAAAGATTTTATAACTCTGTCCATCTCCTTGATAGCTTTTTTTTTTCAAAGCGTCATGAGCAGTTTAATGAATATGTAAGCTATTAATAACCGAGATTATAAGTGTAATGTTGGCTGTAAAGGATAAAAACAATTCTGCCAAGCTAGAATTCTTGATTTCAACTTTTCAATGATGGGAAGACAATCTTGAAGCTTAGGCTTGGAGAAAGTAATTGAAACACCTGGGTATCTAAAAGGGACTGAACTAAAGTTAAGTCTAGTAGTTTGCTTGATTTCATTCGGGTTACGTACATCCTTAGATACATGAAGGTTGGTCTTTTCCATATTAATGGCAAGTCCCGACTAGCTTGCAAATATGTTTAACAGATGCATGATTCTCTGAAGAGATAGTATGTCAGCTCCATAAAGCAGCAGTAGATTAAATTTCTTACAATGATGATGATAGTGAAAATCAACATTACTATGTATTATCTTGGACAGAAGGCGAGATTGTCCATCCATAATAAGTGTAAAGAGATAAGGGGATAAAGGATCCCCTTATCGAATACCTTTGCTTGGCTTGAAAGGAATGGTTGGAATGTCAGTGACAAGAATGATCAACGAAGGTGAAATGATACAAGACATAATCTAGTGAACGAATCTACTAGGTAGTCTAAGAGCTTCTAGGCATACCTGGATGAGACTCCAACTAACCGAATCAGATGCATTATAAAAGTCGATACTGAGCAAGCAACTGTTAATACTCTTGCTAGAGTTGTGGTCCTTGAGTATGTCTTGTAAGAACATAATATTGTCACTTATGTATCTATCCGGAAGGAACGCTCCTTTAGTAGGATGAATGAGAAGAGATAGCTTTTTTCAGTAATCTTTCAGCAAGTAGTTGGGAGATTACCTTGTTTATAGTGGGACAACAAGAAATGGGACGGTAGTCACCGATCATAAAAGGATTAGGCTTCATAGGTATCAAGCAAATAAAGGTGATTTCTTGAAGCATCTTGGAAGATTCAAAGAACTCCAACACAGCATCAGTAAATAACTGTCCAGTGATACCTCAAGTATTCTGGAAAAACAAAGCAGTAAACCCATCAGTGCCAGGAGATTCAGATCAGTGAAGACTGAAAAGAACTCACTTAATGTCATCTCTTGTGAAAGGTAAAGTCAAGGAGTCTTTGATTTCTCGATCTATGTCACCATTAAAGAGCTGTAAAGCATTGAAACTAAGTAGTGTGGCATTATCGGCTCCCATAAGATCAAGGGAATAGGTACGAGCAATTTGGACCAAACTAGAAATTTTAAAATGTTCTTGGCCATTTTTTTCTATGGGCTAAGAGTGTGGAATGAAAAAAAAATTGCGTATTAGAGTCCCCTTGCTTGTACCAAGCAAGTCTTGCCTTCTGTTTTTGGATAGAAATCTGGAATTGAAGAGCTAGCTGGTAATCTCGGAGACATTGGATTTTAATTTGTCTCAAACCTGAATTATTGGGAAAACCATAACAAGATTGTTGAGCTGCAATGAGTTTTTCCTTGAGAGTTTGCAAGTTAACATACTGATCTCGTGTAAGACATTTAATAGCCTACTTAACTCTTTTGAGCTTCTACATTAAAATTGATAAGATTTAAATCCGAGAACCTCAGTGTTCCAATAATTATGGACTACATCATAGAAGCCAACTTGATCAGTGAAAACATTGTAGAAACGAAATGGGCTCCAATATGCATGCTTACTGATGATGAACAGTTGAACATGCATGTATGTATAATCAGATATTAAATTTTTACCAAAATGAACAAAGGAATCAGGGAATGGATTGAGCCAAGGGGAGTTAACCAGAGTTTTGTCCAGCTTTTTCCGAAAGAGCAAATCACCTTGTTGCTCATTTGACCAAATAAGTAATCAACTTGTGGATGAGAGATAAACTCATTACACCTAAATTAATTATTACTGATGGGGGCACACATTTTTGCAATGTGCAATCTGAAAAGGTATTTAAAAAGTAACGAATCACACACAGAATTGCATCCCCATGTCACCCTCAAACTAGTATCCAAGTTAAGGATGCTAATAAGGATTTAAAATGAATTTTGGAAAAGACTATAAAGCACTATAGGAAAGATTGGTTAGTCAAGTTAAATGACGCTTTATAGGCCTATAGAATAGCATATAAAACATTGATTGGCACTACACCATATAGACTTGTCTATGGAAAAGCATCTCACCTAACTATGGAGTTAAAACATAAAGCATATTGTGCTATTAAATGCATGAATTCTGATCATCAACTTACAATTGTGAAGATGAAGTTACAAGTTGATAAGTTAGAAGAATGGTGACTCATGACCTATAAGAACTCTAAGTTGTACAAGGAGCAAACCAAGAGATATCATGACTAGAGGATCAAACAAACCAAGTAATTTAAGGTGGGAGACGAAATGCTTTTTTACAATTCTCGCCTAAGATTGCCCCTGGGTAAACTCAAATCAAGATGGTTTGGTCTTTTTACAATGTTGAAAAGGTATTTCTATAAGGTACAATCGAGGAAAGTCACTTGAAAAAAAGAGAGAGCTAATTTTAAAGTGAATGGCCATCACTTGAAATTATATCTTAGTGGTGAGTTTAATATTAGTGAGAAGAAGCTTAATCTCCGTAAGTAATCATAGTTATGTATGGTTATGTAAGGCTAATAGATGTTAAAAAAGCACTACCTAGGAGGCAATCTAAGAACTAACAAAATTGGTTATTTTGATTCTTGATTTTCTAATTAACTTAGATTTTAGTTCTAGGATTTTATTAATTCATGTAATGTTTTTATGTTGAATCAATATTTGGATTAGGGTTTTATTTTAGTTTTACAAGAATCTCCAATGACTTTTACCTTCTTTATGTGTTATCGGTGTGCATTATGTAATTGCTTTAAGGTTGAGCTAAAAATTTAAAGTTTCTAAAAATTTAGAGGTTTAAGTGGTCTCTGGACATGCTCATGTCTACCCATTTATGTTATTTTATGTTTGACACGAGCCTAGTGACTTATATGGTCACTAGACACACTTGTGTCTATTCTTGTTTCCAAATTTTCTCATATGGTCCTAGTGACTTACATAGTCGTTGTACACACCTATGCCTTGTAGATATTCTGAATGTGTCACGCAGGAATACTTGTGTCCAGCCTAACATGCTCTTAGAGATATAAGCAGTCATAGACATAGTCGTGTCTATAGGCCGTATTAGTCTATAATTTTTCAAAAATCTAAATTTGCCCCCTTTGTCTACATACTTCTTCACTTTTTCACTCTCCTCTTCCTTGCACGAACTCATTTGCAACCTACACTAGATGTTTTGCGTCATTCATGACCATACTTCTTATTTTTATGCATTTTCTTCAATTTCTATTCGAATTTTGATTTTTTTTATGAGCTAGGTTTTCATCTTTTTCTCTAATCTCAAGAATGTTTCTTCTATTTCCTTCTTATTTTATGATTTTAAGTTAGATTCCATGCTTCTCTTAGTGGATTATTGAATTTAAAGGTCATATTGCATTATGATTTGTTAAAAATCAATTTGGGATCTTTATGCTCACTATATTATGTGAATTTATTTTTGCATTATTAATTTATTTATAAATTATTGCTTGTGTTTCAACTAGTTAGTTCTTGTTTATTTACTTTTATTAGGTCATAATTTTCATTTAGTGTTCATATAGATTCATTTTCATTTTAAATTTTAGGAATTGTAATTAGTAATTATAAGAAAATAGAGCATTCCTAGTTTTTCACTCTGATTCTAAGAAAAAGACAATTGGTGTATCCTTTCATCATTGTTTAGATGTGAAATAAAAATGATACTTGGTTATGGTTTGATAATCAGACCACCTTTAGCCCCCTTTCCTCATAACTCATATTTCTACTTTTTCTACAAGAAATCCATCACATAGAAGAATTCATGTCATCATTTAAAACAACTCCTGGAAATTTTGTGGTAGAGCATTTGAAAGGCTCAAAATCTTTCTCCTAAACTACTAACCTGACTCTTCAATCAGTGATAAGCATATTTGGAACTTAAGTTTCAATGGGGAACACTCAACACTCCTCTTGCATTAAGGCTCTCAGACATACTTTACCATTTGTACCTTGGTACAATGTTGTGTGGAAAGCATCCTTGAAGCCTAAATCTTCATTCACAACCTAGCTAACAGTAAAAGGAAGACTTAAGACAAATAATAGGATTCATGGCTCTAATGACACCCTTTGTGAGCTCTACAACATTGAAGAAGAAAGTGTAGATCACTTATACTTTAAATGTGAATACACAACCTCCATCTGAGCTAGCATTCAAAACTCTCATAATCTATATTGCTACTAATCATATTGGTACAAAATGCTTGAATGGGCTATAGCAAAATATATTTATCTATAGGGACTAATATAATATGTTTAACCCTTAATATCAATTGTGGAGTACATGTTATCTAGAGGAAAGGAAATCAGAGAATTCATCAGAAGAAAGGAATTGAAAAGTACACTCTCATTTATAACTTGCATTATTGGATTAGGGAAAGTTTGATAACTCGTTAAGTGACTGATCAACTAAGCTCTCTTCTCATAAAGCAATGGAATCTATATTTCTAGTTTTTCCGTAAAATCATTTAGATTGTTGTAACTTATTTTACTAACACTCACTATATTGTCCTTTTTTTATGTCTTTCATGGCTATTAATGAATTCTTTATTTAAATTTGAAAAAAATTGTATTTATTCATTATGCTTTTAGCCTTGTTTTAGTTTGTTATTGCATGTTTTATTGTCATTGTATTTTATTCCTAATTGTGATCATCATCACCTGTGTTTTATTTTATCATCGTAATTTCATAATTAATAGTGATCACACGAGTCAAATCTAGGGAAGATATTTAATATTTTTATTCTTTACTTTCTCACACTTGGTTTCTTCTTAGGAATAATGACAAGGAGAACAAGAGTGACATTGTTGGACCCCGAACTTTTCTTGGAATTTTGAATGATTAGTTAAAATAAAATGAGGAAATATGGTATGATTCCTTGTAATGAATGAAAAGTATGAATGAATATATGAGCATTTGATGAAATGAAAGATATTTGAGTTTTCTTGTGTTTTGCATATGTTTAATAAAAAGGTGAAGTACTATGGTACTGAACGTGGCCACGCCTGTGTTGAACGTGGCCACGTCCAATGAGAAAATTGGTGTTTTGAGTTTAAAATGAAATTGATAGTGAATGAATTGTTTTGAATAGAATTGAAAAGTAAGAAATAAATAGTGAAAGTGTGAGAATTTGGAGAATTAAGAAAGTTTGACTTTTTGGGATGAATAGT
>JANZLC010000009.1:14264621-14276890 GCA_026413385.1 Erythroxylum gracilipes
ACTCCTGCTATATAAATACTAGACTTTTGCACATTCACTTTTAGTCCAGCAACCTTTTCCAATTCATACAACACTCCAACTAATATGAATATAAAGGTATGATCCCTTATAGAGAAAAGCATAAGTTCATCTGCAAAAGCAAAGCGGGTTATACCTAGCTGTTTGCACTTTGGATGGAAGTGGAATTGAGGAGTAATTGTTCTAATTCTTAGCAACCTTGAGAGATATTCCAGCCCTAGTAAGAATAAGGTAGGTGACATTGGGTCACCTTGTCTGAGTCCCCTTTGGCCTTTGAACATTTCATGCATTGAGCCATTTATTGAAATTAAATAAGAGGTAGTCTGTACACATTCCATGACCTAACCTGTGAACTTTTAAGGAAATCCCAAACTCATCATCATGTTCTCAAGGAAACCCCATTCAACCATATCATAAGCTTTTGTAATATCTACTTTAATCATGCATCTTGGTGAGATTCTTTTCCTTGTATACCCCCTTACCAATTCCTGAGCAAGAAACACATTATCCATCATGTTCCTTCCAGGTATAAAGGCTGCCTATGCTGGATCAACTATTTTTTGAATCACCTTAGTCATTTGCTCATTCAGAATTTTAGTAATCACCTTGTAAACCACATTTAAGCATGCAATATGTCTGAATTCTGTTACCTTAGGAGAAGTCTTCTTCTTCGAAATAAAAGTGAGAATGCAGTGGTTGAGCTGTTTCAGGAGGTGTCCAGTTGTAAAAAATTCCTGCACGGAAGCAATAACAGCTGGCCCTACTTTATCCCACTGCTGTTTGAATAATGCGGAAGTATAACCATCTGGTCCAGGGGCTTTTTCATCTCCTATGTCGAACATGACCTTTTTTATCTCCTCCTCACTGATGGGGGCAACCAACACTTCCCCTGATTGTTCATCTAGGATCTACCCACTTCTAACAACATCAACTTCTAGTATGTTCGTAGGAACAAGTTCCTAGTAGACCCTGGTAAAAGTTCAATCAGCAGTTTACTACTTCTCCCAATGAGGTAGTTGCATTTCCATCTTCCTTAATGAGATGAGATATTGTATTCTTCTTTCCCCTTTTTCTCACCATTGCGTGGAAGTATTTACTGCTCTTGTCTACCTCAATAAGATGTGTGCATTTTGCCTTTTGTTGATAAAAGAGTCTTTTTGCTTCTAATAAAAAATCAGCATACTTCCTTTTTGCCTTCACCTCTTGACTCAATTCAGAAACCTCTAGTCTAGTTAGGGATGCCTTATAAGCTATTTGGAAAACCTCTTGTGCTTTCTTAGCCTTAGCAGAAATGTTCCCGTAAGCCTCAGAATTCAGTGACTTCAAATCATACTTTTAACTCTTTTAATTTCCTACACAAGACAAACTGTTCTGATCCATCCACTATTCGGGTGATATCCACAAACACAGGGCAATGATCGGATTCAACCCTCATTTCTAGGAAATGTGCTAGATAATTGACTCTTAGATTGTACCATGCTTGGTTGAGTAAAACCCTATCCAATTTAGCCCATAACTGGTTTTTGTTCCAAGTATAATATTCACCCCTACTAGGAGGAGCATCCTCTAGCCCCATTTCATTCTAAAGTCCAATAGGTCCTTAAGTAAGTAAGCAGAGGGTGGCTGGCAACCGAGCCTCTCCCTTGTATCACAAACACAATTGAAATCTCCCATGATAATCTAAGGTCTCCTTATATCTGCATTCACTTCCTGAAGTTTCTGCCAAAGCTCCCTTCTTCTTGTAACAGTATACAGTCCATATACAAAAGATATTATAAAGGTTAACTACGTAATTCTGCATTGTATTTCAACATGTATAAATCGGTCTCCTGACTCCAAAACCTGACACTTACAGAAATTAGAAATCCAAATTATACACATTTTTCCACTAGCAATGAAGTTAAAGTTATGGTAACATTCCCAATCTCCAAATCTGTTTCTCATCAGCTTATTCAAACTATCAACAGTTAACTTAGTTTCCAGTAAACAAGCAATATGACAATGGTGTTGTCTAAGTAAGTTGAAAATAGTGTATTGTCTCGAGGGCTTGTTTAGGCCTCGGACATTGCAGCAAAATACCTTCATTTTTCAAATTGGGGAGATCTACCCCTCCTGCAACCTTTTGGATTTCAGTGTTGTTCCTAACTACCACTTTATAGCTGGCTTTTGGCCTTTGCATAGTTCGCTTTACATTTACTGCTTTAGCTTGCATTACTGCCTTCCCTTTGTTGATGCTTTTGTGGTTTTGAACTTCTTGTCATTCACCTTGATTCATGGTTGTGTTGTCCATCCGAGGCTGGAAGCCTGTTTGCCTCCTTTCTATCAATTTCACCCTACTTTCCAATCCTTCATCACCTACTTCATTTTGTTGTTGTTGCTCACCTTCCTTGTCAGGATTTTCATCCTGAGCAACTTCTACATGAATATCAGACTGTGCCAGTTTCCCCTCCCCCTTTTCCAGGTTAGGCAGATTCAGGTCACTTGCTTACTCAACCAGTTCAGTATCTTCTACCACAGTGGTCTCCTTCATCTACTTCTTCTTACTTTTACCTTTACACTCAAAAGGGTTATGGCCAAATTTCCTACAATGATAACAGTAACTAGGGAAGGTCTCAAATATCACCATTTGAGTATATCTACTGCCCTTAGGCAAATTTACCTCAAAGTTGGTCACAGGGCTCTTGGACACATCCACTTCCACCAGTAGTCTTGTATACCCGATTCTAGACTTCATACTAGTGACTTTATCAGTACATAGTGGCCTTCCTATTTTGGATCCCAATTTTGATAATCCCCTTTCATTCCATAGCTCCAAAGGCACATTTGGTAGTTGCACCCATATTGGTACTTCCATAAAGTCCTTATAGTCGAAAGCAAAGCCTTGAGTAAGTTTCTTAAGCAACAGAGTTCTTCCAAACAGAATATAAGCACCTCCAGCTAAGACATTGTTATTGTCTTCCTCAGTGTCGAATTGGAAAATCAACCGCCCCTGATTGTGTGGTAGTATTCTGCAGTGCATATTTCATTTTGTAGTCAACCCTTCAATAACCTTCATTCTTGGGAATCGTCCCGTGAAATAGCCCACTAAACAATATCCCCACTCTTATTCCAATTATATCATGTCTTCTTCCTCCATTTCAGCTTCCTCCTCGACCCTCACATAACTAGCTTCATACCTTGTTTCAATTCTCTCTTGTTCTGAAACAGGCTAACACACGATGCCTTCTTTATACCTTCACTCTTTTTGTTTGGATTTGAATCTGGCATTCTGTTGAACACCTTCGGGGTATTATCCTCCTGTTCTGACTCCGACTCGTCAAGGCTTGCATTCTCCCCCTCTGACTCATCCTCAGAAGTAGAAGACTCATCAACGTCAACAACTCCACTTCTTATCCCTCCTCTCGTACCCACATTCACACTTTTCCGACTCAGACCAACTCCATTGTTGTCTTCAACTGTCATTCCACTCTGCATTTGTGCTCTGCATGTACTTTCTAGCTTCTCCCTAGTTCCAATATCTCCTTTAGGTCTACAGGCATTTGTATTTTGTCCGTCCGTTGTTTTCAGCATCGACTGGTTTCTGACCCTCTCCTTCATATTCTCCTGAAGTCTGTATTGTTACATTTCTCTTGGTCCCCCCATTCTGCTAACTCCCGAAGCTTTGCTCAGGTCTTTACCACCCACAATTTTCTACGTGTTTGGCTGATTCAACATTGGGAAGCTCCGTGGGCTTATCTCCTGCACCTCTCCTTCAGCATTGTCTGGATTAACCTATGATTGCTCCCTAGCCCCCACAGCTTGTAATCCCATAACACAGTCCGCCGTGATATCTCTTCCCTTGTTCAGAGTTTTCTTCTTCTTGCCCATTTTTCGGGCCTGAAAAAACAGCCCCAAAATGTTGCTTCAAAACTTCAATCTCTCAATGTAGTCCTTTTGCTCTATTCGAAGTTCACTAACTCACACAAGATTAATCAAGAAAGTATGGTGTAGTCGGGTCGCAATGTGTGCGATGCTTGGGGGAAAAATCGCCCAAGGTGAGCCACTCACACACGCACACTGATCCCCTTAATGTATTCTTAATTTCATCCCTCTTAATTCATTTGTAGCAAGTAAAATTACAAAACTTCTCGGACAAGCTAAGATCACCTGAAAAGATATTATCCTCCACACCTTCATTAAAAAAGCTATAAAAGTACTTTTATCATCTTCTCTTGATGTCATTTTCAGCTACAAGCACCCTCTCTGCTTCGTCTTTTATACAACAAACTTAATCCATATCTTTTGTTTTTTGTTCCCTAGCTCTTACCGACTTAAAAATATCCTTGTCTCCATCTTTAGTATTCAGTTGTTGATAAAGTTTCTCATAAACTTTACTTTTAGTTTTTGAGATTATCAACTTTGCCTCTTTATTTATCAGTTTATACTTTTCTCTATTACCAACTCTCTCCACCTCTGTGGTGCTATCCAAAATTGCTTTATAGCCAGCCTTCTTGAACTTCCTCATTCCACCACCAAGACTCCCTCTTACTACCCCTCCGTCTTTTAAAAACACTTAAGATCTCTATAGTTATATTCTTTAAAAGAATTGCAACTATTTTCCACATTTGGTTTGTAACTCCTACCAAATTCTAATCTTCTTAATAACTTACTCTGTCCTTAAATTGTTTTGCCATATCCCCTTTCATATTTCACCATTTGATTCTGGCACACCTCAAGGACTTCTCATTAGCCTCCAATCTTTAATAAAAAATCCAAAACTAGCAGTATATGTTGAGTTGATACTCAAGCATTAGGTATCACCTTGCAATCCTTGTAGCCTAGATCGGTCTCTCTATTTTATTAGGAAGTAGTCAATTCGAGTCTTTATAGCTTTGTTCTTAAAAGTCACTACGTACTCCTTGTTTTTCTTGAAAAAAGAATTGACTATTACCAATTCAAATGCTACCACAAAATCCAACAAAATGGTTTCATTATCATTTCTTTCACTGTATATAAAACCCCCATGCGATATAGAGTAACCATCCAAGGTTCCTTTTAAATGACCGTTAAAATTTCTTCCTAAAATAACTCTTCATTAGGGGGTATTTATTGAATCAACTCATCGAGCTCTTCCTCGAAATGCCGTTTAATTTGTTTGTCCAACCCTATCTATGTAAAAATTTAAAATAATATATATTAATATGAAAATTTTAAATAATCTTTTTATTTGATAGTAATATATTTGGTCATTCTTTAACATCCTAAGTTGTACGGTAAACAAAACTTAAAATTTTATTTTTTCTCATTGTCACTTCATTTGGTAGTTTTATTATTTGCTTCTTAATTATTTAAATTAAAAGGCTATAGTTTCATTTTATAATTAGATAATGAAATAATGTGAAGAAATTAAACTTTGTCTTTTGTATATAAAATAAAATTTAATCTTTTTTTAAAAATCTATTTTCTAATTAAAGAAAAAGGTAAAAGCAAACTGATTGAGTGGAGGTTCTAGTAACTAGTGATTAGTAAAGGAAGAGTACTAAGTCGATCAAAAAGCGTACTCGAGACGCTTTCTTCTTTAAACTTGTAGAATCACAATCTCTTCAAAGTCCATCTCCTTCCTTCCATCAACAACACACAAGTCTTATATATATATATAGAGCGAGTGGGAGTGTTATCGTCTTGTTGCTGTTGGACAATGGCAAACCCTCCAAAACCGTGGAAGGCAGAGTACGCCAAGTCGGGTCGATCTTCATGCAAGACCTGCAAGAACACCATCGACAAAGAGACTCTCAGGCTCGGCAAGATGGTCCAAGCCTCCCAATTCGACGGCTTCATGCCTGTATCCTTCTTATTATTTACTCTCACTCTTCATTTGCCCTTCAAGTTCGCACCTTTTTCCACTTCTCCAAGTTGAAAACCTACCTGCATTTGCATTTATCCTCAAGTTTGTTTCTCTCTGATGTTGATGCCTTCTTGGATCATCTAAGTCGTTCCTCTTCTAATTCACCGTCCGTCATTGTTAATGCTCAAAGATTCATCTTTTCTCTATCTTTTTTTTTGGTATTTTCCGTATTTATATTACTTGTGCTACCATCTTTATGATCAATCTCCTGCAAATAAGTGGGAGCTTTCAATATTCTTTCCTATATAAATTTGCATGTTATTTTTTCATTTCCTCTTTAACCTCATATGTCATCAAATTTGTGGATTAACGTATGATTTGTGTGGTCGTATTTTATAGGCAAGCAGTGGTGTTACTTTTAGACTGTTTTCTTATTTCAGTATGATTATCTCTGGTATAAGTGTTTGAGGCCTGTAAACAAACTTGGTTTGATGATCTAGCTTAAAAGTTTTGCTCGTCGATACCCTCCCCCTTTTATTTATTTATTTATTTATTTTTTAGAAGAGCAAATAAATGGAACATGGTCCAAATCTGATGTGTAATACCTTGCTATTTAGATGTGGAACCATGCTAGCTGCATACTGAAGAAAGCAAAACAACTAAAAGCGTGAGTGTCTTTGCTACTTTATATCATAAGTTTCCAAAGATGAATTGGAGGACAAAGTAACTTTCTTCTGTTTCTTCATTGTGGTATTAGAATTGAAGATGTTGAGGGTTTAGAATCACTCCGATGGGAAGATCAACAAAAGATTAGGAAGTATATTGAGAATGGTGGTCCAACAAGTACAAACAGTACAGCTGAATATGGTGTTGAAGTTTCGCAAACTTCTCGTGCTACTTGCAAGCATTGCACCCAAAAGATCACAAAAGGACAGGTGGGTATTTACATTTATCTGTTAACATTCAAACTGGGGGAGTCTCAGTGCAGTTTGTCTGACAAGCCCGGTCTACGAATTATTGTACGTGCCATAAAAATTTGGATCTGTTTTGTTTCTTTTTTATTTTCTTTTTGGGATGGACGCAATTGCTCTTTGATTACAGCACCACGTAACCAGTTTTCACTACTTGCCAAACAACTGGTAGGCTTCTCTTCTTCAATGCCCTTGTTAATAAGTTGGTAGAATGCCTGTTGGCAAAAGAGAAAGGGAAAATCTCAAGATGTGATAAGACATGATTCTTAATTTTCATAAGCTTGTTGTTGCTGATGTGTGGCAAAGTAACAAAAGAGAAAAGGAAAATCTCAAGATGTGAGAAGACATAATTCTTAATTTTCATAAGCTTGTTTTGCTGATGTGTGGTCTGTTTACCTTAATTCCTTCCACTCTCTCTAAATTATAATCAAAGGAATGTTTCCCCATTTAGCTAGGGTTAAGAGCATAGGAGATGGTCTTGTGTGGCTTTTTAACCATATCTATTTTTAAGTTTATTGAAATGAGTTCTATATCATTTTGGCTAATTGTACAATTGTAACTGTAATATATTTTAATGTATTTACATTATCTGATTTCTTTATTGTTTTATTTACTCACGTGTTGAGTACATAATAATCAATTCATTTCCCCAAAATTTCAAAATCATTTTAGGTTCGTATGTCTTCTAAGCCAACTGGACAAGGAGCAAAGGGATTATCTTGGCATCACGCTAACTGCTTTATGGATTTGTATCCATCTACCGAAGTGGAGAAGCTGCCTGGATGGGAAAATCTCTCAGCGTCTGATCGGGAAGCTGTTAGTGCACTGGTTAAGAACATTGCTTCCTCAGCCGATGATGGTAATGACAATTGCATACATTCATGAATGTCAGAGAATGATTATGTTGCTAGTTTCTGTATTTTTCTTAATGTTGCTAGTTTCTGTATTTTTCTTAATGTTGCTAGTTTCTGTATTTTTCTCATTCTTGTTATGTCATTATTCACTGAAGTTAAGGGAGAAGAGGGCAAAGAACAACAACAATCCGCTACCAAAGCTGGTGCAAAACGTAGAAATAACTTTGGTGATAATCAGAAATCAAAGTATGCCAAAGAAGGAGATGTAGCAACTAGCAGGACTGCATCTGCTAAGTCTAATAATGATTTGGAAAGTAAACTGGAGTCCCAATCCAAAGAATTGTGGGCTTTGAAGGACAATCTCAAAAAGCATGTAACTACAGCAGAGTTGCGAGAAATGCTTGAGGAAAATGGTCAAGATTCTACTGGATCAGAAATTGATTTGCGGGATAGATGGTAATTCATTTTTTAGGAGACTTTGAGCATCCTTATATGGATTTTGTAAGTGATCCGTGTGGCTTTCTGATGAATACAACTTCACAACATGATTTCATCTCTTACTAAACTCAGAAGTTCCAGTTCTCTTTATATATTTTCAAGTGAATTTTCACTCTCTAATTGGTAACACAGTTGTTTGTAGGATTTGATCTTCTGGGTAAAACGTGTTCAAATTGAGAATTGACACATTTTGATCGGTAACATTGTATTTAAGATTTGAGTTTCATACACCTCAGTGTCCAATGGTTCTTGGACCACCTTGACAATACAACCTCACAACATGATTTCATCTCTTACTAAAACTAAGAAGTTCCAGTTCTTTTTATATATTTTCAAGTGAATTTTCACTTTCTAATTGGTAACACAATTGTTTTTAGGATTTGATCTTCTGGGTAAAATGTGTTCAATTTGAGAATTGACACATTTTGATCGGTAACATTGTATTTAAGGTTTGAGTTTCATACACCTCAGTGTCCAATTGTTCTTGGACCACCTTGACAATGGGATGGGTGGATAGGTTCATAGATTATTTTCTTGATCTGCTTGGTGATTCAATGTGAATATGTATCCTGTATGTTTGTTCAACAATGAACATGAGATTAGTGTTATTGGATATGTTGGATATAAATACCCATGATTTATTTCTTCCAGGTCTATAATTTTTGACTTTTTGCATGGTTGCTTGAATTGTTTGAGTAGTGAGGATGAGATTGTATTTTCTTTATCCTTGCTTCCTATTACACCTAATTTTAACTATTTGCTCCAAATTTTGCTGCAACTTAACTGGAGGAATCCTTTGTAGTGCTGATGGGATGATGTTTGGAGCACTTGATTCCTGCCCTATTTGTTATGGTTGTCTTCGTTATTCTGGAGGCATGTATAGGTGCCATGGCTACTTGTCAGAATGGAGCAAATGTTCATTCTCTGCTACTGAACCTATACGTCTTCAAAGGAAGTGGAAAATCCCAGAAAGGACAGAGAATCCATATCTTAAAAAGGTGTCCAGGATGAATTATTTTATATATTAATTTTTTTTGGAAGATATATTTTATGTATTAATTATTCTGCAGTATTATAGTTATAACTTTGTAGACCTTATCGCAGTGGTTCAAATCACAAAAGAGCCGCAAACCTGTTAGGATAATACCTTTGGCTTCCCTGAGCGTCACTTCTGGGAGCCAAGTTGTCAACAGCCAGTCTCAGAACAGTGAAAGTTTAAAAGACCTAAAAGTTGCTATCACTGGCCTCTCGGAGGAATCGACTGTATGCTCATATTTTGAGATTGGTGTAATTATGTCTTCATGTTGTCGTATTGACTTGATATTTTTACGTATTTAACTGTTGCAGGAACATTGGAAGGGAAAGATTGAGGGAGCAGGAGGGCAGTTTCATGCTAAGATCAAGAAGGGTAGCAGTTTTGTGCATTTGATTCCAAGCTGGAAAATAATGTTTGTTGTGAAGAATTCTGATATTATTCTGGTCATTTTTGCTGACATATTTAATTGCAGGTACAAACTGCTTAATTGTGAGTGGGACACCAGATAATGCAGATGCTGAGATACGGAAGGCTAGGTAAATCTGCTTTCCACTTCTCTGTTTTTTTCTTTTATCAATATTGTGGCTGGATTTGAACGATGTGGTTGTTAGGAGGATGAAATTGCCGCTTGTTCGGGAAGATTACCTAATTGACTCTTTTGAAAGGCAAAAGAAACTTCCATTTGATTTGTACAAAATAGAGGCTGTGGCTGACGCCTCTAGCATGGTCACTGTCAAAGTGAAAGGCCGGAGTGCTGTGCATGAAGCATCTGGTTTGCAAGATACAGGCCACATCCTCGAGGATGGGAAGACCATCTACAATACAACGTTAAATATGTCTGACTTGTCAACTGGGATTAACAGGTGGATTTGTCTGATATCATATTAACTTTTTTCTCATGTACATTTCTTATAAATTGTCTTCTTTGAATTTTGGGCCTGTTTCCGCATTTATTATTGTTGGCTTGGCCAGACAATGCCATGCCATCTATCTGATGCTTGTCAATTGATAAAAAAGGATGCTATAGGAGTCATTAGTCATTACTCAATTTACATGTGATGAAAAAAAAAAAAAAACACTTGAGGATAAGTTGAACTAGATTTACTTGAGCTTATGCCGCAGTCAGTTTCAATGCATCTTTATTCTTTCTTAATATATTATGGTTTGGTTTATAATATTTTAACTTTTGCTTGTTTTCCATGAAAAAGCTACTATATTCTTCAGATAATTGAAAATGACAGAGGATCAGATTGTCACGTCTTCCGGAAATGGGGAAGGATAGGGCATGAAAAAATTGGAGGAAAGAAACTGGATGAAATGTCAAAATCAGATGCAATATGTGAATTCAAGCGTTTGTTTCTTGAGAAGACTGGGAATTCCTGGGAAGCTTGGGAGCAGAAGAAAAATTTTCAAAAGAAACCTGGCAGATTCTTCCCATTGGATATTGTACTGTTTGTTAGCTTTCAATCTACCTGTTATCATGCTCCTTGCTTAATCTATATGATTCATCTCATTCTGTTCTTTATCTATGTTCAAACTCAAAGGACTATGGAGAGAATAAACAATTGGCAAGGAGAAATATTAACAGTGCGGATAGCAAACTTGCCCCTCAAGTAGTTGAATTGATGAAGATGCTCTTTAATGTGGAAACCTACAGGTAGAAGTAATTTTCTTCACTTTCTTCATCACAATTTCTTTGAGGATCTCATTTCCGAAGGATTGTCAACTGTTTCACAGAGCTGCAATGATGGAATTTGAGATTAATATGTCAGAAATGCCACTTGGAAAGTTGAGCAAGAGCAATATCCAGAGGGGTACTTATTATGCCTTTTGCTATTTCATTCATTCATATCTTCTTCATTTTTCTTTTGTGTGTATGATCACTTCAGATTTCATTCATACAATATTATACAGTTCTAAGAGGTCTGAAATGTTGCATTGGTTAATTAACTGTATGCTTTTAAAATTTTCCAGGTTTTGAGGCATTGACCGAAATTCAGAATTTATTAAATAGCAATACACTCAATTCTACAGTTAAAGAAAGTTTGATTGTTGATGCCAGCAATAGGTTTTTCACCTTGATTCCTTCTATTCATCCGCATGTTATTAGAGATGATGATGATTTTAAGACAAAGGTACAGAACTCTTCATGTTGTTTGCTTCCTTTATATTTCTTCACTTCCCACTAAGATTCTTGACTTATTTCAAAATTTGCGTCGATTTGATCTATCATCTTCTTGATAGTATGCATATCATCGTACATCATTCTCTCAACTTTATCTGCTCTGCTGCTTCTTCTGATTTCATCACCAACATGTATAATAAGGGAATAAGCTCTTTGAAGTCTGTTTGAATCTACTTGATTTTTAGTTTTCATTTCATGATTTTTGGTAAAATTGTTTACTTGTTTAAATGAATGTAATTATACTTTTATTATTATACTAAATATATTAACTTTGAGTTTGATTGACCTTCCTTCAACAGGCTCCGCTAAAAGCTGAAGATAAATTAATTTTATTACTAGATGAGTAATAATTTTTTATTTATTATGAAATATTTATCAATTACTACTAATTATAATAAAAATTACTAATTATAATAAAAATTAATTATAAAAATGAGATTTTTACTGAGTTGTTGTTGTTACCATGTAATGTTTATTATAATCTAAATTAATACTTATTGAATTTAGTATTATAATACATAAAGCTATATAAAATTTTTATTTAAATAATAATTAAGTAATAATTTCTAAATTTTATTTCTTTTATACTATATAGTGATGAATTTATTCCTTCTATGATATATACCAATGGTTTATTATTAGCATTTATAATCAAAATACATAATAAAAAATATTTTATTTTAAATTATTTTAAACCAAAATTCTATTTCTAAAAATGTTAAAAACAAATAAATCTTAATTTTAAGTCTGTTTTATTATTTAAAATTAATTTTCAATTTTAAATTTTTTTAAATAGTTTAGCCGTAATTAGTTTATTTTTAAAATATAATAATATTAAAATATATTCATTCTGATTGTAAATTTTGAAAATATTTTATTTTAA
>JANZLC010000009.1:14276990-14294938 GCA_026413385.1 Erythroxylum gracilipes
TTGGAAGATGAATGGTTGTGAATGATGTTGTAATAAAGGAATTGAAATTGGATGTTAAGTTTTGCATGAGGATAAAACCTGTATGCTGATTTAAGGAAAGTTCTGGGATAATTGAGTTATAATTGGCCAAAGTTGCCTTCTTTAAAGTTGTAGTTCGTCTTTTTATCTTTTCAACGATATAAAGTTTACGATATTTGGATATTGGAATTGAGAGATATGACCGTTTGAGTGAGGGATGTTGGGTAGGAAATGTTATCCGAGGGTTACACGGCCAGACCGTGTGAATCCACACGGGTAGTGTTTTTCGGGTGCAGGAGTGTCATTCTCCACCTGTAAGTTACACGAGCTGACCGTGTAAATTCACACAGTCCGTGTGTTTTGACCCAAGAAAACGACAAAATTGGAATTTTTGGTCTTCATGAAAGTTGTAGCCCTAAATGTCTACTTTCTAACCGTCTACAAACGAAATCAATCCGACACCTATAGAGAGAATTATGGCGTTTGCGCCAAAGTATGTTCAATAGGAATTAGGATATGAATATGTTGGATTTGTTAGGCCATAACTCCTTCGTCCGACCTCCGATTGAGATGATTCTTGAGGCGTTAGACTTCTAACACATTTTCCTACCTTCCCTTAAAATGTTATGGCCATTGGTTTCAAATTAAGGAGGTTTGATGGATTGGAAGTGAGTGGTCGGATTGGAGAGCTTAATCTGGCTAAGAACATATTTGGATTTTTTTTAGTATATCTTGAGCTATAGAGCTCCGTTTGAGGTGGTTCTTGTTTCTAAATGACCTAGAGACTAAGAGCTACCATTTTGAAGAAGTGAATTGTGATTTTCGTTTTGTGCTTTTTGTGTTGTGTGGGCTCGCCTTTGTGGCTTGATCCGTTTTGAGATTAAAGACTTTTGTTGAGGATTAAAGAGTTTAGAAACCCGCTTATGTTTATGTTCTTCGATTTCGAATTGATCGTTGGGTTTCAAAAACGGGTCCCAACATACTACCTTTAACATTTTCACTTCTATGCTATTTTTTGGTGTATATATACAAGCATAACAACATGACCATTCTCATCAAATCCAATTCCCATTCCAAAGCTCAAACAAAGCCAGACATTTAAACATATCATCATGATCCATTGATTTTGTATAAAAAAACTGTCTGCAAAGAGAAAACAACATAATGATCATAAACTACATTTGTATATATGTATAAAATAGTAAGATTTGTAAAAATGTATAGAATAGTAAGATCTCAATAATTGAAAGATGAAGTCACATTTTTTACCTTGAAATTCCTTATTCAAAATGGCATTCATAAACATACAGACATACGAGTAAAATCAATATAGAAGAAATGCAACCGTCCATAAAATCAATATATCATCATGATTCAACAACATTTTCATTAAAGTTGAAGAAATATGTATCAAGGGACATACAACTTAATTGCATAGTTTATGAACAAAGTTAAAAGGTAAATGTCAATTACCAAACATAAAGCAACAAGTAAAGATATCATGTCTTATGATATATGGCCATTTGGCTAATTACTAAGTCAATAAACTCATTCAACCTGGAATTTTTTGTTTAATCATTTGCCAAAATGCATCCTTATCTGAACTGCATATGGTCGTACTGAGCATTCATCATTTACCTGATATTTTTAGATTATTTGCAGTGAAGTTTTGAATTATGTGGTCTTCGTTGAATGTGTTGTTCTTTGTCAGTCAGTTACCTCTTATAACAATGATTTCATTATGGATAGTATTTGGAGAAACCTCCTGAAGGAAAGCACTCAACAAAAGGATTGGGGAAGAAAGTTCCCAAAGAATCAGAATTTGTGCACTGGAGGAATGATGTTGTCATTCCTTGTGGAAAACCAGTGACATCAAATGTGAGGAACTCTGAGTTGATGTATAACGAGTACATAGTCTACAATACATCTCCAGTAAGCCTGGATTTGCTTCTTGAAACTGCTAGTCAAACTAGAAATAACTAATGCTTGCTGATTGCAAATTTGTCATTGTGAAAATTTCCTGCATCTTCTGACTATAAATTTTTTCAAAGAAAATCTTGAATAGGTTGAATGTTGTTTCGAAAGGGATGAAAACTTTGGCAAACTGCAGTAAGAATCATTGATTAGCTAATCAGTTGTCTCAGATGGTACCTTTCCAACTGAAATTTGATAAAAAGAGAAATTGCGCAACTTGATAAATAAAAGAATGGTTAAATGATTTCATTCTGCTGTATTGTCAATGCTAAAACTTAAGGCTTTGAATTGGATGACAGCTTGTATGATTTCCCTGTAATGACACGATTCCTTATATAATGAGGTTATTTACTTTGACAGGTCAAGATGCAATTTTTGTTGAAGGTTAGGTTCCATCACAAGAGGTGACGTGGTGGTTCAAGTGTATAGAATGGCAAGGGTCTTTACTGGAAATCCATTATGGATTGGGATTGCATGAGAAATTCGAAGGATTGATGGGATGGGATCTCATTTTGGAACTCGCTGAGGTGTAGAAGAGGGTTTTTGTATTATATTAAACCATACATAACTAAGGCTCTCTTTCTCTTGTCCCAGACCATCAACTTGCTATGTAAAGATTATGTGTGAAGATGATACTTGCTGGTGCTAGTACTATTAATTGACTTCACTTATTGATAATATAGCCTCGCTCGCACAAGGTATATAAGATTAGATGGGTAATCAGACAAAATGTAGTTGACCCCAAAAATTTATTCATGCACATGCGGGGCAATGGATGTCATCAGCCTTAGATTGTCAATTAACATTTAAAGATTTAGTGCCTACGTAATTGTGTTCTGAAATTATTCATAAGTACTTGGGTGTTGGTGTACCTAACATGAATACTCTTCATTCTAAAATTAGACCTTAGCTACATCGTACTTCTTCCCTCCAACCGCATAACACCATGTCCATGTGTTCCTATTTAATTCTAACTGCTAGGAGTAGGTGGATTAAGCAATTCCCACTTGGTTCATGTGTGTTTAGCAAGAAAGCAAAATTAAAAGGATGAAAATCTTTTAGAAGCAGGCCTTCACCGATTATACTTGTGAAAAAAAAAAAACATCAAGCCGCTGAATAAGGTGATTACGAGTGAAGAAGAGACAACCTTTGTCTGTATAATATTTATATATGTATATTAGACACTCTACCACGGCTAAACTGCATCGGCTTCATGTCCCATGACCAAAGGATAGGATAACTTTTCTTCTTAGACCCATTCTACTCAAGCAGCAGATAACCACTTCCTTTTCATACTTGGTCTTTGAGGTTGGCTTTTGTTAGCTCTAGAATCCATTCATTGACGCTGAACCTTCTTTTCTGGAATCCATTAATTGTACTTTAAAAGTGAGATTATTCCAGAGAACCCATTACTTTAATGGGCGACGAGTGATCATTTGTTGAATGTGATTTCAGACGAGCTGTCTCAAAAAAAGTGAACTAATGACTTCAAAATCAAAAGGGAATAGGAGCTTGTCTTAGCATTACATATTAAAGATAAGGAGCTAAAAAGAGAGATAAACGGATAAGAGAGGTTTTTGAAAATATTCTTCTTAGACGAAACAGGAGCGCATGAGTTTCCTAGAGCAATGACAAACATAGTTTTTAATTAATTAAAGCATCGGATTCGGAGAAATAAATTAACTTGTTATATTGAAAGTATACCCCAAAAAAAATCCCCAACTGGATTATGTGATGCGTTACAACTGCTACTCTTTCGGTCCCGATAAATGGCACTCCGACGACTATCTTTAAAGCTGCATTTGGTATTAGACAGGGAATCCTCTATCCCCCTATCTCTTTATCCTGATTTTGGAAATTCTCAAGGCATTAATCAAGCAAGAAGCTCTTACTAACCCCAGATATAGGCACCATTCGAAATGTAAAAAAATTGGATTAATAAATCTCTGTTTCGTAGATGATCTTCTTCTCTTTTTCAGGGTAAACTTGGAATCAATACACTCCACATGCAAACTCTTAATACATTCAGGCAACTCTCGAGTCTGCATATCAACCTGCAGAAGAATCACTTTATTCTTTCTAAAAGTGCTTACTCTTTGGAACCTCTTATTGCTGCGCGCGGCGACTGGAATGAATATTAAGTCTCCTCCGCTACTTTTATCTTAGTCTTCCAGTTTCCACTAAGAGGCTTAATAATTTCGAATGTAATCCTCTTTTAGAAAAAAATTCAGAAGCGTGTCAATTCTTGGGAATAAATCCCTCTCCTATGCGGGCAAATTGTAGCTTATAAAATTCGTCCTCAATTCTTTGCATGTTTGTTGGACTTCCCATTTTTTTATTATCTGAAGGCATCATAAAATCGATTGAAAGGATACTAAGATCCTTTTTATAGAGTCGTTCCAATGGTGTGCTTGGTGCTGCTAAGGTTAGATGGCCAGACCTTTGTTATCCAAAAGAAGAAAGTGGTATTAACATTTTATCCATCAAAACCATAAATCATGCTTTGATCCTTAAGAGATTCTAGTGGATCATCATATAGGACAAGAATACGCATTTAATCACATTCTTACTTCCTGAAAGTTAAATGCATATGGGATATTAAGGCGAACGCTTCTCACTTCCACTTCCTCTCTCAGCTTTTGAAGTTAAGAGATGTAGTCCAACAGCAGGTATCTTGTAAGATAGGGAATGGTAGATTGGTCTCACTTTGGTATGATAATTGGTCAAGCCTTGGTCCACTGATAAATTCTCTTCAACACTTGCGTCTCTCTTCACTATATTCTCGGCGCACTAGACTTTGTTACTTCATCAATGGTAATTACTGGAATTTCCCACAGTGTTTGCAGCATCTCCAACCTGGGTACCTCCCTGATATACACTCATCAGATAATTTCTTCTGGAAGGATATACCACTCAGTAAACTTGCCAACAAAGACATGGTTAAATTGTTACGTAGACGAGGCAGCCAAGATTCCTGGTATAAGACGGTTTGGATTTTGGAACAAAGTCCTAACTCTAAGAATATCGTTTATTTTCTAGTTGGCCATACAAAACAAGTTATCAACCACTGATAGAATGCCTTACTTGCAAATTGATAAATCATGTCCAATGTGCTCACTGCATGATGAATCAAGGAATCATCTTCTCTTCGAATGTCCATTCAATAACTCCATTCAGGATTATGTTACTGCTAAATGTTCATGGTCTGATCCGGGTGACTCTCTCATAGACATTACACAGAAAATTTCAACTCAAACAGTCTACTTGAAACCAGATAATCAGATTCATATTCTTGTACTGAGAAGTTGTATCTACACAGACGTCTTGCTAGTAAATACTCTTCGAAAGAGGCTTTGATATCTAGGATCATCATTGAAGTCCGAGAACTCATTTTGTTGAAGAACCTTCATTTGGCATATAGTTCCAATTTACGTTTCTCACTACATCTATTGTGTAACTTGCTACGTTTTATTCTTATCTTAGTTTTCTATTCTAATTCCTTACTTTCGAAGGTAGATAGATAGAAGTAATCCCTCTTGTTTTGTAATCTTGTACGACTTTGTTTTCTATTTATTATTAATTCTATTTCTTTTCTTAAAAAAAATCCTAATTGGAACAGTATATAAGTTGTAGAACTTTGTCCTCGATAGATTAATTAAGTTTGGTACGGAAAAGACCTCTTTGTAAAATGTAAAAACCCTCGCAAAGCCGTAAGCTTTATGCACTGAGGCTTGCCCTTTAGTTTGGTATCTTAATAAATAAAAAAGAATAATTTCTTTGGGTGAAGGTTAGAATAATATAAATTATTAATGCACTGAACTAATAATGGAGACTATGGAAATTGAAATTGTGTCGTGGAAGGAGTAGTATAGTACAAATAATTTGGTGCAAAGCAGTTATCATAGAGATGACAACAAATGTTTGGTTTTATTTAATAATTGGAAGCAAACAAAACAAAACAAAACAGAAGCATATAATTTAGGTTTGACTAGAGACATTGAGGCGCACGTGCAACCTTGATTGTCTCTCTTCTCTTGAGACATTAACCTTTCTTCAGCATGTTTGAAGAAGAAAGTGGTGTTGCCGCCATTGAAGTGAACTGAAGACTTAAATCAAATGGTCCGAATGGTTCTTCCATAAAACAAATTCACACAATCTTGTACTAACTTACTAACAGTCTCATGCCTACAAATTCATACGACAACGGTACCACTAAAGTTGAGCAGCAAAACCAAAATGTCACTGATCCTTCTATAAACACCGTTCATAGAGTAAGAACTCAGAAATTAGATTACTATGATTAATAGATGGACACGTTTGTCAGCTCTCAATTATTGATAAAGGTATATCCATTGATCGTGAAGTCTGCAGGCTTGAGTAATCGATCGAACCACTACAAACTAATCCTGCATTTACTTTAATGCCACTTCTACATTTGTCGAGGTCTTAGCACGCAAAAATACTCAATCTGGAGATGTTCTCTCTACACTTTCATTCAGGAGAATCAAAACTCCAAATTTTAGAATACTTCATGTTGTTATGAGAAATGGTCCTTTTTAATCCATCCAAAGAAGAAGATGTTTAATATAGCAGTTAGCACAACCACATGTGAGAGAGGATTCGAAGGTCTTGGCAATCCTCATCTCTTACATGCTAAGTGCTGCCAGTAATAACTGAAACAATCAAGTTCCATTTAGTTTCTTTTGTTACACAGAATCACGTCACTGAAACAGGACTAGCTACCAGTAGCAGCTGCACACGATAAAGATGATCAACTCCTAGTATTTTCAAATTTGCACTCAGAAGTAATATACAGCGTGGCCCAAGTTCCCATACTGAAGCTTATAGCTGTGTATATAAGTGAAGCCTTTTAGCAGGTTTCTAGTGGAAAGTTATTCCTAGGGCAAAGAGTAGGATCACATTCGCAAACCAAGCATCATTGGCCATATAGGCGGAGATTTAACTTAAATGATCCATCATATAAATGCTGTAGATTTAGATAAATAATAGACATGACATGTACCAGTCATCATTCTAACCAATCTTTACAATCCTGTACTTGTTAAAACATTATCAGGCATCGGGAACAGAATAAAGAAAGTTGAAGCTGGCGATGGAGGCCGAAATAGTTGGTCTGCTACATCCAATAACGGGATAATAAAAAAACAAAGGGAATATTTTTCTCGGGATTGCTTATAGCTAATAAAGGAAACACTCCAAATCCCAATGCAAGCAAAGAAACTAACTGTACATAAATTTGCATTTCAAGTTTCAACCAACTTAATCTTCTAGGTTAACTTCTCCATCTACTTCTCATAATAGCTATTGTAGCCTCTCTTTTTGTTTTGGTTGTTGTCTTCTTCCATCATTTTTTTTCTTCTTCCATCAAATTATCATCCAAGTTTAACGCTCATACAGAAGCACATACAGTCTATGCATTCCTATATCTAGCATATGAATTTAGTAAAAAAGTCCAAGAATTAGTAGAGTAATTTGATCACTAGGCTAACGATCCAACAGGTTGTAGGTAATTCTCACTCTGAAGTCAAGGTACATACTAGTTTAATACTCCCAGATAATCAAACTCAAAATGCGACAAGTCTATCTTCTCTATAGAACTTCAATACGATTCTAATCGCATCTGTGATTACACTAGATTAACGAAAAGGGAAACGTGGTGCATTTAGGATTTTTGATTGTTTGAACAATTCTGGGGTTCCTAGCTTTTATTTATATCAACAGAAATTCATATTCCATGGTATGCAAATAATCTCCAGCTAGCATAAGGTGTTTGTATTTCTTCATGAATGTTGAGCATAGCCAAAGGCCACTGACCGAAGATCATCAGCATCTTGATAAGTCCATTGCCTCTTATCTGATTGCATGTCAAAACAAGACAGGGATTGAGAAGCTTCTTCAAAGCTATCAAATGAATTTGCTAAATTTCCATAATTTCCGATGGAGGTTGGGTCCATGAACCCTTTTCCACCGTAAGCCATGATGCTGTTGAGGTTTGGATTGAGATGTGACATCATATTTGAATTCTCTGACTGAAACCAGCTCTGAAGATCCTGTGGCAGAGAAGGGTGTTTACCAGAACTCACTGTAGTAGATGCATTGAGAAAGTTTTGAGTTGCTTGTGCCCTGAGAGAAGCCAACTCTGCCTGCAGGTTTACAACCTGCCAGATTAAACACAGAAAGACATTAATTAGCAACAATACACGGTTATCTAGAGTAAAGCCTAAAAAAATACAGTTTCATCATCATCAATTGGAAGAAAAAGGTCAAAGTGTATCGGACCTGCTGCTGGAGGGCAAAAATGTGCGAGACACAGCCATAAATGGGTTCTTGAAGCCTTGCTTGAGCTTCATATGAGATTGTAACAGCAGCTTCGCAACGATCACTCACAGGTAGGTGAGCAAGTAATTTGGACACATTACTTGCACCAAAAACTTTGTGAATAGCTGCAAAGTGAGTGGCACCTTGTTCATGGCTGAAGTAAGGTGCAAAAACACAACCTTTCACACATTTCCTTCTCAAGAACTTGCAGGCTCCACAAGGAGAACCAGAACCTGTCATCTTGATTATCTTCTTCTGGTAGTGTTCAAATGGTTAGTGTTCTTTTTAGTTCTCTGCTTTGCGCAGGCGTTTATCGCCATGCTTATAAACACCTGAGAAGGAGCGAGGTGGATCATAAAATAATGAATACTTAATTACAAATGGTTCCCTCAATGGCCTACATATTCGATTATTTTTTTTCCCCTTAAGAAAACCTTCTTCCACCCTTCCAGCACATGAGATTCCTTTTATCATCCTTATACGACAAAAGAACTGCCATAGACCAAACGCATTTCTATTTGCTTGATGATCAGATCTATTATTCTGAATATTCGAATGATCCTAAAATCTGTTAATTGCAGCAATATTTCCCAAGTTGAGGATACATTACCATGATATCTAAACAGGGGAGTTCAAAAAGTGTTCCAAGGACACCTTTGCGATGATCAAATTACAACCTAGTTAATCACCAATAATAAGATTTTCTTACTTCCAGGGATGCATTCATCAAGCTGTAAGACCTGTTATGTAAAAGGGTTTAGTAGAATTGTGTATATTCGGACATTTGCTGATGGAAGTACATGTTCTTCTTTCCTTTAGTGCTTTTATATCACTCTCTACTTCTCACAAATGTAACTAATTAAGGCCAAGATACCTTTCCCCACACCCAATGTTCAGCTTGTAAGGGGGATCCAGAGAACTATATTGATCTTTGATACATGTAAGTAGATCCCCTAATTGAATTCTTTCTCTGGCTTTATGTTAATATTATGCCATTTTATCTATTAGACAATATATTAGATCGAGTTTTGTGGTTTGACTCTAAATTGTTTATGAGAGACGACATAATTAACGCATATTTTTAAGAAATTACTGAATATGCATTGAGTGAGAATTACTAATGTTATTAAAAGAAGTCATCGTTGCATTTCTAACATATAAAATACTCAATTTATCAAGACAACACTAACAAGGGACTGGAGCAAATTGAAGACAATAGAAGAGAGCAGCTACAATGGCAGCAGCTGAACCTACCTAGAGCATGCATGTCTTGAAAATCACATCGTGGTCACTATATCTAATTGGATAAATAAACATGTAGGTAAGTTGAGTTTATGTTAGTCAAGGTAGCTGGGATACATCGAATAGCATGCACATCGCTAGATCTTTCACTTGTTGAACCACCCTGAGGTAGAAATTTCTCAGTTCCGATTAAGGACGTCCCAGAGTTTCCTGAACGTTGCAAGCTTGGTATCGTGGGCAGGAGTTTTCTTCTTAGCTTAGCTGCTTCAAATTAACTTCTTCATCCCGGTGACCAAATTTCTAATGCTACATGTTGGAAAGCTGACTAAACATTCTTGAAAATAGGACAAGCTTATGTTCCCAAAACAAAGATAGATACTCCATCAACAAGGGAACACAATCAATTGAATAAGCAATTGATAGTTTCAACTTGCAAGAGATCAGTGAAATTGTAAGATATTGTTAATGTTTGATGTTAGATGGTCGATGGTGATTAAGAGACACTCTGAATACCAATTGACTACATATAATCAGAGACTAAAAGAAAGAGGAAAAGAAGCATATTTCAAACAAGAAAAGAAACAAAAGATAGTGACACTGGAATAGAACACTTGACTGCAAAGGAAGAACAAATAGAAAAAACGAGAATGGTTGCTCCTTTTCCTGTCTAAGATTTGTTTAAGCCTAGCAGCTAACATCTTGTCGAGCAATACTGTATTATTATGATATAACTATTCTCGTAGATAATTGATTAATCGCTTTCAATCACTTTCTGTCGTCACACATAGGCACTAACATGTAGACCTTTGCCAAACGTGCACTTCGGCCTCACATCCAACAGCAACCCCAATTTAAACCACCTGTGACCTCTCACCTCTCCATTCTCACCCACGAGTTGATAGGCTCTCCTATACCTGCTTCTTTTATCAAAAAACATCAAATCTTGTACAACTTCTGGTAAATTTTTTCTGTAAACACAAAGTTGGCTAGAGCTTATTTGAAGCATTTATACCGAATCATCTTTGCTGTCTTGTAAGAACACCCATTTATATTTCAAGCGAATTGTGGAGAATGGTACCAACCAAAACTTCCATTTCTTTTCGTAGTTAATCTTGATTTGCCTCTTTTTAACTTTATGTAAAATTGGTGCATTTAATTTTTATTCTATTACCCAAGTGGCTAAACTGGTGAAGAATGATGACAAGACTATATATATGTATTATGGACCACAGTTGGAAGACAGCAGGTGGACGTCCCAAAGCAAGTTTTATGCATGGAAGCAAGCATTTAAATCCCACCATTGAAATGCCTCCTTTTATATACTTGTTGGCCACTTGAACTTCAATCTTGAAAAAAGAGGTCATGCTAAACTAATTTATGGTATCCATAATCATCTTCCCTAAACAATAATGTAGGATGAGTTCAACTAATCTAAAAAGCAGCACACAATAGAACTCTGCGTAGTTTTTTCTTTTTTCCCCTTTTGTTGGGTTTGATGTAAGATTAAATATAAAATTGGAAGAAACACTTTTAATAGTCCCTTTGTACCATTATTTTTTGAAAAATAAACCTAACCCATCACAACCTGTCACTAAGGCTGAAACGGTTCCTACCTTTTTGCTTGACTCTCTGTTACCTATGTCTCCGTATACTTTCGATCCCGACTTTTATAAAATCTTATTATACAAACTGGTTAATATTTCTTTTTCTTTTTCTTTCCTTCCGTTTTCTTTCGTTTCACCTTCTCTTACATCCATTATGAATATGTCTAATTCTGACGTTACAATTTTATCGGGTAATTTTAAGAATATTTTCTTTCTCGTGGGCATAATATGTTTAAAATATAACACCTTGATTGATACAAAAGGAAATTAACACCCTTGCCATTAACTTAAGTGGCACTTGATTAGTTGGTACGAAAAGAAATGAATAAGTAAAAAATAGAAAAAGATGGTTGGTAATATATTATGGTTCACTGAACAATGTTTTTATATCCCTCTTTTGAGACAATACTCTATACCTCCCAATATAGTAAGGAATGGAAGTCATTTCCATTTTTATTCCCACTATTTTCATTATAATTTCTATTATCATTTCGCCAAATAATGAACCAAGTACACTTTTAACCTTTTTGAGATAATGTATACATATTATTTGGGAATTTTTATAGACAAAAGCTACTTACCGACTTATGAATGTGGAGAGAGTTTATGTATATATTACGGGGCTTGACTAGAGATATGTATACAATCTTGAATAATTAAATAAAATGTATTAAAGTATTTTGATATGTGCATTTAAGTATTTTTTAAATGGTAATTTAGGGTCGTTTAGTTTTATTTATGTTTTTCTTATTTTGGTTTTAGTTTGTATTTTTATCAAATAAAAATAAAAAACTATTTGGTTGTTACTATTAATGTAGCTTTTTTTAGTCCAACCAGGGGCTGCACCCCAGCGGGGATGGATACCCTATTTTATTAATAAGAAAAGTGAAAAGTATAGAGAAGGGAAGCATGAACCTAACATGTTGAAACAAATAAAATTGACATTAACAAATAATCTAGCACTAGATGCCAAACATCAAAGACGTGACAAGATGAAGAAATTACATACGCTAATATCACTATTATGTATTACAGTTAAACAGTTCTTACTCTTAGTGAAAGCAAGCACGACCTATTTAAAGTCAATACCCCTCAAGGTATGAGGTATCAGTGACTGAGTTCTATATATGGTTAAACCCTCCAATGAACATCCCAAGTTTGCCAAGAAATTTGTTGCTTAATTTATCTCTCTATAACAATGAAGAAAATCATCCACAAAAGAGAACCTCAACACCTCAACTAACCAATATGCCAGCTTCCATAGAATTTAAACTCTACCAAAGCACATCTCAACCACAACTTTGGAGTCCAACTCAACTGTTACCTGAGAATTGGGTAATAATTCAACACAAAGCTTCAATCTTTGCAAAAGAGATTGTGTTTCAACTTCTAGACTTATAACATGTTGCATAGGGAACGCGAATGCCAATACACACTTACACCCAACTCATCTCGAATAATCCTACCACTGCCACGTAACCTTGGGTTCTCTCTCGATGAACCATCAGTTCAGCTTTAGAAATCCTAAGGAGGCCTTACACCAACGCACCAGGGAAGCCTTGCAAGGCCGAACGTACCTTTCAATAGTCTCTACCACATCTTGCCACTGTTTACCTGAAATGGCTAAAGAAAGAAAATCCTGTAAAATATAAGAGATAGAATCAATAACCTCTGAGATCATTAAAGAAATAGGTGGAGGCGATCTATCAAATTTCGTCGAGCAATGCATCTTCCAAATAATCAAGCTAATAAAGGATGGCAACACATGAAAGACTAGTCTCATAATCGGATTACCCTCAGCTGACCACCACCGTATTAACATATCTATATACCTAAAGCATGGATCCTCTGAACCAAAGGGCATATCTAAAAATCTCCAAAGGTGCCTAGCTTAATCACCAAAAAGAAACATGTAGTCCATAGATTCTTTGCAACCATTTTGACAATAATTACATCTCGAAGGTCCAAGAATCCCTAGCCTTCTTAAGGGAATATCCAGAGGAAGCCTGTTTTTCCATAAGTGTAACATGAAAAGTGATACTTTCATAGGAATCCCTTTGTGCCAAATGTTACAACCTATTATAGTTCATGTGCCCACATCTCTAACACGGTTATATGCAAAAGTCATCGAGAATTCTCCAGTGGTAGTGTCCTTCCATATGTGTTTATTACCGGAGTAAACAATGCAATCTTGAATCTACTCACGAATAGCGAGTATTCTTTTTCAAGTCAGAGAGTTTGTTAGTCTAGGTTGAATCTTCTTAGGATCGCCTCTAGTTCCCTACTTAGCTGCTAGGAAGGATGCCCATAATGAATTACCTACTAGGTATCTCCACACAACTGCTTTCAAAAAGCCAAGTATTTGTCATACAAACGCTGCAAACCAATACCATCTTCCTTCACTAGGTAATGTCAATGTAGTTATATTTTTATTATTAATAATAATTATATTAGATAAAAACTAAAAATAATATTTTTAATTAATTAAATTTATTTTAATCTCTTATATAATATTTATTAATAATTTAAGATTAAAGTTATTTTATTTTATTAAAATAAAATATTTATTTTTAAATATATTTTATTTATAAAATCAAAATTTATTGAAATTTATATATTTTGAATATATTTTAAATTTAATTATTTTTTAAATAATTTTTTAAATTAAATTAATTGCAAAAACTAATTATATTTCTAAATTGAATTCAAATTTTCATAATTTTATAAATAATTAATTTAATTAATTAAATATAACATTAAATTAAATTAATAATACTAGTAAATTAGATTATTAAAAAAAGGTTTTTATAGCTTTCATAAATTTTGAAAACTTGAAAAAATGAAAACTAAAACAAAAACCAAAAATTCAAATAAATGATTTTTTTACTAAATTTAAAAATAAAAACAAAAATTCAAAATATAAATAGAAACAAGAGGCCTTTCGATATTAGTTTTAAAATACTTCAACATTGTAGAAGCCAACGGTTTAACGTTTAGAAAATGTATATGTCCTTAAAACGCTCTTCGCATTATAACTTTACAAGTTTCGATAGTTAATTTTAATTTCTATATTTTAAAGGAATTAATGTTAAGAATATATTTTTACAATGAAAGTTTTCCTATTTGAATTAACTAATTAAAGATAAATAGATCTTTGAGAATTTATAAAAAATAATTTTTAGAAAGAGAAAATTATTTGATTATAATAGTCTTATCTTTTGTCGAACATTTTTTGTTAATGCTCACATTACATGCCAAAGCTCACCTACTCTAAAGCTTTCATCAATACGGCACATTATTCTTCTGCTACTCGTACATCTTTTCCTTGTTTCATCAATCTGAGTGCTAAATATTGGCCAAGACTCACTACATGATTCTAAAACTTAGACTTAAGGGTCTAACAAACTATCCTCACAAGGAAAACTCAACACCCTCATCATAATAATTTGTGAACACTCTTTTGAAATTGATTCCATTGAAGACTCTTTAGTCATTGACACATATCCAATGTACTGTTTTAACTCTCTATTAGGTTTGCATTTTTTTTAATTGTGATACTCCTTTATAAGGCCAACTGCACCTAACATAGTCTAATTGTTGAGGTAGACTTCTTCCATAAAGTCTTCCCTTAATTTTTCTTGATCCTTATCAACCAAGAAATTCATTTGCTTCTCACCTACCTACTATTTTGGGCATTCACGAGTAAAATGTGGCACTTAACAAATGAAACAAGTAGTATCTAGTTTTGTTTGTTTATTCGACTTATATTGAGAAGTTTCACATACCTTCTTTTTGCCTTTCTCTGAGTCATTTCGTGTCCCACCATTCATCTTATATTTATTACTAGTTTGAATGGTTAATGGCATTTGGAGATCCTTCAAGACATTTGCAACTACTATTTTACTAGAGAGGTCTTTCACGTTTTGTCTCTAAAACTCTATTTGTTCCCAACCTTGTGAGTTGTTTATGAAGTTACAACTTGTCTTCCTCCAACATGATATATATGTCAATATCAAAGATGTGAATTTTCTCACATACTTTGACATTAAGTCATCTTGCACTGATTACTTTAAAGCTTCCTCGTGAGCTATGAAGTGTTATTGGACAGGAATTGATATGTTAGCTCCTTCTTTATTTTTTCTAAGTATGAATGAGAGGTCTACTGATTGATGTTGTTAGAGGTTCTCATTCTCTATCATATCTTGGCATCATCCATCATGCATATTGTCGTGATTAATACCTTTTTTGAATCATACACCTTTATCACTGTAAAATATTATTTCATATCTTACAAGAAAATTTTGAGCTCCTTCTCACTCTGCTTGCCATAAAAAATTTGGGGGTCATGCAACTTCATTAAAGTACTCTCCTTGTCTCTTGAAGCTCAAGACCAAAGCTTCAAATTATTCCAAGAAAGGAACCACACCCTCTTCTCTTAAGGCTAGAGGACCAATAATTGCCTCTAATCAAGCAATTTTATTTGTAAGATTGCTTCCTCTAGCCATTGTTCACCAATAAAAGAACTCTTAACCTAGCTCTAATACTAGCTATTGTATATTTTTTTTTGGTGCAACGGAATTAGAGCGATTTTGCCAGAGTTCTTATAAGGCATTCAATCTTAAATTGCAAAACTCAACTTAACCTTTCTTTCTTAGTCATCAACCGAAAATTTAATTTGTTTCTGAATGCTTCATATTACTCATGTTTAAGTACTTCGCTTACACTCTCAATTAAATAATTTTTATATAAATAATCAAATAAAAAATAAGCGAGATACGACAAAGCCAACATTTTATTAATCTATTTACAGTAATCAATACAAAAAGAACACAAGTGATTTCTTACTCGAAGCACTTGACAAGAGAACCGTTCAAAAGATTTCCTTACTCGAAGATCTCATAAAGAACTTTCTCACAAAGCTCTTAAGTTTCTTTACAAATGATTGAATATATCAAGTTCCACTCAAATTAACTACAAATGATGTCTTTATATAGGCATATAAGAACTTGGCGATCAAGTAAGCTAAAACCACATATTTTCTCCTTTAACCCACTAAGTTAGTGTAGAAATGCGATTTTTATTCTACTAAATTTACCATTGTCACATCATCTGACCCACTTTCCTACTACTTGAACAAGTGCTTCCACTTTGTAAGGTAGTGCTTCTAGTTTCTTAGGCCACTACTTAAATGTTCTTGTCATATGTCTCTACATCATCTCATCTTAAAGCTAAGTGTCTTGATGAAACTTTCGTTTAGTCATCCCGAGTGATCTTTGTGCATAGTCCATCTAAGCACATCCATAGTATAGTCTCATAGCTCCATAACCTAAGTTAGCTTCAATCCAGGTCAATGTATAATAAACCTTGCATATTTACATAACTTTTTACCTCCTCATCTAGGTTAAGTGCCTTCAGGTACCCTCATACTTAGCATGAATTATTTGTACCTTTCATTTTTTCTTCTCACATCTAAATCATACCTTTTGTCGAAGATTTTCAGCAACGTGCACCGTCGCATATCAACACTCACCTACCCTCGAGCTTTCGTCGATAATGCCCATTTTGCCTTGCTTATTTATAGGCTTGTACCTTGTTTCATTAAATTGAGAGCTAATTATCGACTAAGGTTTGCCAATGGTTGCATGATTTCATAACTTAGAATTAAAGGTCTAACATATGTGTCAGTCGCCACCAATTGCTTACTTAGATTATGTACTTTAAATATAGCCAAATGTACAATCTTCTATATGACAAGTGATTGAGCCCAAGTTTATCTTATAAATTGGCTGCACTTTCATGGCTGTTGATATACTTTTTAACTTCTAATTCGTGATTTTGTGCTTAAATTAGTTCCTCATAGTGACGCTCATCTTATATGCAATTTGTTAGTAAAATTGTTGCAAATTGACATTAATTGCATTATAATTTTGCTAAGGACAATTGATACTGCAAATTGTTATTCTGTATTGTAGGAGAAAAAGGAGTCAAAAAGATAAGAAAGTCAACAGGACGTGAGCCTTCAAGCACGTCTCGGTGCATCCAGAAGAAGACACGTCGCGGCGTATACCAATTCCTACGTCACGGTGCATCAGCGCGCAGCACGTCCCGACGTCTACTAATTAACCCGCTGCGGCGAGCGACCAAGAGCTGCACGTCGCAACGTCCATTAATTAACTCGTCGCGACGTGCAGACGGATATCCGGACTCCAATTGGAAAGTTCCCTCACTGTGTCGACCCGACCCGACCCGTTGCTATCCTTTAAAACTTGCCGAATTAGGTTAGAACAAGGATCTTTTTGACATCGATATTAGGCAGGAGAGGAGAGGAAACATTCAGGAGGAAGAGATAAGACAGAGGAGCAAAGAGAAAACAAAAGAGAAAGTCGATCACCTTACCACCCAGGGTTCCCTTCGGGGTTCCTTGGGACAATTTTACATAGGTTTTCTTTTCCATTTTCACCATCGACTCCACCATGGGTAGCTTGGATTCGTCACGAGTTGTGAAGTTTCCAGTTGCAATGTGTGATTAGGCATTCATTTTCTCCTGAAGATGCAGTGATGGTTGGAGTTCACCGAGCTTCAAAGGGGAGTAGCTTAATCCGTAGTTTAGCTATGATTTATGAATGCCTAGGTCTAGGATTTGTAACTTGTAGTGAAGCTACTCGATTATAGTTTAATTAAATGTTGGACATTTAATGTGTGGTTTGGATTAGTAGTTTACATTGTCACATTTAACTACATTGTTATGAACTTCTGAGTTAGGGTTTATTG
>JANZLC010000009.1:14337507-14355559 GCA_026413385.1 Erythroxylum gracilipes
TGGAAGTAAAATTATAAACATGCATACAAAGTCAAGAATGACACTTATTTTGAATAATTAAAATATATCTAAAACGACACTTATTATGAATCGGAGGGAGTACTTAACACATTAATATCATTTTAAAATTTGATATCGGACTTTTCGTCTCATATCAACTAGTATTTAAAATACTAATTAATATCAACTAAAATTTAAAAACAGTTAAAGAACCAAATTAAAAAAAGTTAAGGAATACTTGGTTAGTTGGTATGGAAAGAAAGAAATAAAAAAAGATTGTTAATAATATATTATGATTGGATGAATAATATTTTTATATCCTTTTTAGGACAATATTCCATATCCTGCAGTGAAAAATAAAATATTCCATATCCTGCAGTGAAAAATGAAAGTCATATTTATTTTTATTCTTTATTATATTTATTATAGTTTCTATTATTATTCCGTCAATTGAACCAATTCTTTTTAACTTTAGCCCATTGTCCAATCCAGTACTCGTAACTCTCCCAAATTTGCTCCCTTTTTTATGCCCAGCCTCTTACTCCTTTCCTCACTACCATTGTCACCAAATTTCCCTGCCAGTCCATTATCTTCTCTCTACTAATCTGCCTTCTCCTCTCCTCATCAGTTCATCCCTGTTGGTTTCTTCTCTACTCGACTACTTTGCCTTTACCTGTCACTCGCAAGCATCTGTAACCAAGTTGTAGCCGCTGCCAAGTCACGTGATATAAGGATTGACTATAATAGTAGTTTATGATATGGGAATTGACTCAAAAATGTGTGAAGAAGCTAACTTGATATAGCGGAACTTTATTCTAGTTTTTAAATGCTCAATGATAAATGACTTGTTGATAACGAAAAAATATGTTGCAATTAGTTGTCTATCAGGGTTATTATAAGACCTTTTGTAGGTATGTCTGCAGAAAAATTGCAGAATATAGAAGTTTCTAACCTAAACAAAACACTCAAGAAGGAACTGAAAGTTGAATGATCATTTGCATTCAATGAGAGCTGTAATTTATACAGTTGAAAATGAACAAAAAAAATTAAAAATCACTCCTAAAAATAATGAAGAAAATCTGATTCTAAAAATCAATAAAATCAAGCAAGAACTTCTAGTCATTGACCTATTATTTAGCAGCAAAAAGATGCATATCTAACACTCCTCCTTGCTTCTTTTGCTGTAGATATCCAGCCTTGATCTCAGTTCTTCAAATCTAGCTTTGGATAAAGACTTTGTCATGATATCTGCAAGCTAATCATCAGTACCACAATGTATTAGAGTAATTTCCTTATTCTTTTGCACTTCTCTAACAAAGTATTATTTAATTTTAAACTGCTTTGTCCTGCCATGAAATACTGGATTGTTAGAAATAGCAATTGTAGCCTAATTATCTACAAAAATTTCTGTTGGCTCCCTTTGATCATGCTTCAAATCAGTCGGTAGCTTCCTTAGCCATAATGCTTGATTTATAATAACAGTTGTTGCAATATATTCTGCTTCTGCTATTGATTGAGCCATAACATCTTGTTTCTTCAAGCTTCATGAGAAAAATCCTGAGCCAAGGCTGAATATGTATCCTGAGGTACTCCTCTTATCATCACAAGATCCTGCCCAATCACTATCAGCATATCCAAGTAGTTTTAACTCCTTAGATTTTACAAAAACACTCCAAATTTAGTAGTGCCTTTGATGTGTCTAAGCACTCTTTTTGCGGCCTTTAAATGTAAGTTGCTAGCACAATGCATAAATCTGGACAACTAATTAACAGAATACAAAATATCAGGTCTTGTTGTTGTTAAATACATTAAATAGCCTATAAGACTCCTACAAAAGTCTTCATCAATCTATAAGACTCCTATGAAAGTCTTCATCAATCTTCTTAACACCATCTTCTTTACTTAGCTTCTCATTTTGCATGAATGGACTGCATAAAGGCTTGCAACTTTCCATATTAAATTTCTTTAAAACTTCCTTTGCATACTTTTACTATCCAATGAAAATCCCTTGCTGTGATTGTTGAATTTCCATGCCCAGAAAGTATGACATTTCTCCCAAATCTGTCATCTCAAAGACTTTCATCATTTGATCTTTGAATTGCTGCACTAATCTTGGATTGCTTCCTGTAACAAGTAAATCATCAATATACAAAGAAACCATAATCAGACCATCATTAGTAACTTTCACATAAAGAATTGATTCACTCAAGCTCTTCTTAAATCCAAAATGGAGTAAGTGATCATCAATCCTACTATACCAAGCTTAGGGAGCTTGTTTTAAGCCATATAAGGCCTTCTTAAGCAGATAAACCTTGTCTTCTTCTCCCTTCTTAAGAAAACCTTCAGGTTGCTTGACAAAAATCTCCTTCTTTAGGTAGCCTTTGAGAAAAGCAGACTTGACATCCAATTGAAAAACTCTCCATTCTTTCTGAGCTGCTAGTACTAGAATCATTCTAATTGTATCAAGCCGAGCTACAGGTGCAAACATCTCCAATGAATCCACCCCAAATTTTTGTGCATACCTTTTTACCACAAGCCTAGCTTTGAATTTCTTAACATAACCATCAACATTCAGCTTGGTTTTGAATACCCATTTCACCCCAATAGGCCTTTTGTGAGTTGTCCTATCCACCAAAGTCCATGTTTCATTTTTCTCTACCATCTTTGGTTCTTCCTTCATTGCTGCAACCCATTTTGAGTTTTTGACTGCTTCTTCAAAACTTGCAGGTTCAAGTACAACAATGTTGCACCTTTGATAAATGTCACAAAGTAATCTGGTACCTTTAATAGAAATGTCATCTATAGTTTCATCAAGGGTCTCCTCCTGATTTTTTTTAGAAGTTGAATATATAGTCTCAACATCTCCACTCCACACTTGTCCCAGTTCCATGCTGTGAATTCATCAAACTTGATATCTATACTGATAATTATTTTACCAGTTAAAGGTTGATAGACCTTGTAGCCCTTAGAATTATTGCTATAGCCAACGAAATTCCCAATTTGTGCCTTGCAATCCAACTTATATCTTTTCACATCAGGAATATGAGTATAGTAAATGCAACCAAAAACCTTTAAATTGTATCCATACTAGGCTTCGAATGGGGTTTCTTCCTTTAGCTTCTTTGTCTGCAGCCTATTTAACAAATACACTATAGTGTTGACAGCTTTTGCCTAAAATCTCTTGGGCAAATTTTTCTCAAACAACAAACTTCTTCCCATCTCCATTATGGTGTTGTTCTTATGCTCATTGACACTATTTTATTATGGGGAGTAAGTTGCTGTAAATTGATTTTCAATTCCTTCATCTTGACAAAACTTGCTAAATCTGTCAGAAATATATTTAGTCCCATTATCAAACCTGATCACTTTAATTTTGTGACCACTTTAATTCTCAATCCAATTCTTAAACTTTCAAAATACCTTAGCAACCTCAGTTTTGAGTTTCATAAAATAAGCCTAACATAATTTGCTAAAATCATCAATGAAAATAATGTAGTCCTTACTACCATTCAAAGATGCAGGTTTAATTGGACCACAAACATCTACGTGAATAAGCTGAAGTTTTTCTGTTGCTTTCCAAGCATTATTCTTTCGAAATGGTAATCTAGACTGCTATCCCATTTGACAAACTTCACAAACTTCAATTCCTTCTTCAATAGTAGGCAAATCCTGCACTAATTCATTATTATGCATAAAAGCAAGAGCTGAAAAGTGAAAATGTCCAAGCCTTTTGTGCCAAAGTTGAGATTGATTAACAAAACTTGGATAGGCTTATGACTCTTCTTGCTTCCAATCAAGTGCAAAACTTTTCCCTTTCATCTTTACATAAAATAATTCACTTCCAAAAGAGTCAAAGATCACACACATTCTGCTTTTAAAAACCACAAAATAATCTTTTTCAAGTAGCTGCCCAACACTCAGCAAACATTGATCGATATCTGGTACAAATAAAACATCAGCAATGATTTTTATACCTGAACCAATTTCAATTGCAACACTTCCGTTTCCTTTAACCTTAATGTAATCTCCATTACCAATTTTGACTTTGGAAGCAAACGACTTGTCAAGCCCCTTGAATATTGACTCATCATGTGTCATATGATGAGTACAACCATTGTCAATTAACCATGCTTCATTGACCTTCTTGTTTGCAAAACAAGTTGCAACAAAAAGTTGCTCCTCCTCTTCCTATCGATCAGCCACTTAAGCTTGTTTTTCTACATGTTTCTTATTTTTGCAGGCCTTTTCTATGTGACCTATTTGATTGCAGGAACTGAACTGTATATCAGGTTTAAACCAACAATATTTATGTAAATGTGAAGTTTTCTTACAATATTAACAAGGAGGAAATTTCCCTTTTTTGCTACCATTCTTGTTGTTGTCACCTTCCTTCTTATTCCAATGTTGCTTCTTGCTCTTGTTGCTTTGTTTATCCTTAGCATGGAAAGCACCTTCAGTTATTCCTTCTTGTGTAATCATTCTCCTTTGTTCCTGTGCTTGAAGAGCATTAATAAGTTTAGTTAAAGAAATCTGTCCAAGGTCTTTTGAATCTTTTAGAGATGAAATTTTTGCTTCAAATCTCTCTGCTAAACTTATTATCATGTTGTGGATGACACATTTGTGGGACAAGCTTATGAAAGGAAGAGGCGTTAATTTAGGGTTTCTTATTCTTATTTTTATTATTTCTTTTAAAATCAGTTTGTTATTTCTACTTTTATCATTGTTCTTTTATTTAGAAGCCTACAAAATAGGTCTTCTACTGTTGTTAGGAGACTACCTTATTTAAAAAGGTAATTAACGTGAATAAGAGGGCAAGTAAAAATTCAACTTAATCAAGAGATCAGAGTTCTCTCTTACCCTGAACTTTAAGGTTTCAGCCTCCCTTCTAATGAGCTGAATTATTACTCAAAATAGGTCGACGCAGGAACTTAAGCCGGAAGAAGGAAAAAGTAGAAAATTAGAGATATATTTTCCTGTTAATCGCCCAGTGATGCGATCCTTCTTTAGGAATCATAACAATTTGGTATCAGACCCGATCACAATGGGTGATGAGATCAAATCTAGATTTCAAGAGGAATGATCCCTTATGGATTCTAAACTGGGCGTAATGGAACAACGACTTTGGGAGAGAATTGCACAAGTCCTTCAGGAACAATTGTTAGGTTTGGGACTCAATGCCAATAAGGATACCCGCAACGGCAGTGAAGCAAGTAGTGCTTCTTCTCCTACAATGGGTTGATTAGCCACCACTGCTTCCATAGAGGGTGCCATACATCCTGTTCCACAACCAGGAATTCATCAGTCCATGGTTCCCCGGTATGCAAGGTTGGATTTTTCATCTTATGATGGGATTGAAGACCCTTTAATTTGGGCTCACCACTATGAGCTATTTTTTAAGAATAAGAATTACCCCGAGATAGAAAAGGTGGGATTAGCCGGTTTTCATCTTTTGGGCAAAGCGTAGTTATGGTATTATCAGTTGAAAAGAGCCAGGGGATCAATGAGTTGGGCAGAATTCAAAAACATTGCTTCCAGCGATTTGGGACACCTAAAAGTAGAAACCCGGTGGCTGAGTTGGTCACGCTTCGACAAACCAGGACGGTTGAGCTCTATCAAAGACAGTTTCAGGAAAAATTAGCTAAGGCTAATGAGCTCATTCCCGAAAATTTGCATGTGGGCTTATTCATGGCGAGGTTGGATGACTCTTTCTGAATGGATGTCCAATTGCTCAAACCACCAGATTTATCATCTGCTATGAGCCTAGATAGAGCTTATGAACAAAAACTTTAGCTGCAAAAGGTCACCAATTATCGCAAGCCAACATGTCAGCCTTCTCGAGTGGGTTTGGGTAGTTCAGTAACAGTTCAGTCTGGTAGTCATACTCCTTTTTTAAGCGATTAACCAGGACAGAGATGGAAAAGAGGAGATCAAAAGGATTATGTTATAATTGTGATGAACCATACTTAACTACTCACCAATGCAAAAGGCTTTTCTGGTTGGAATTAGTAGATACAGAGGAAGAATCTCCAGAAGATAGCTTAGATGCTACTCTAGAAATTTCTTTACATGCCATTACTGGGCAATCCCATGGTCAAACCATGTAATTACAAGCTACCATGAATGGCCAACCGATGCTTAGTTTGATTGATTCAGGGAGTACTCACAATTTTTTAAGTTCAACAACAGTCTAAAGTCTTACACTTTATGTCCACTCTTTGCCAAACACCAAAGTCTCTATTGCTAATGGCGAGAAAGTTCAGAGTTTGGGGGTTTGTGCTTAGGTATCGTTTTCTATTACTGGTCATACCTTTTTCTGCAGATTTTTATGCGCTTCCTTTGGGTGGCTTTGACATTGTTTTGGGGGTTAAATGGCTGGAAACATTGGGCCCTATATTATGGGATTTTATTGCACTTACCATGGCTTTTTGGGTAGAAGGAACACCCCTTTTCTTTCAGAGACAGCATAGGCAGGGTAATCGTGCCTTACACATGATGGTTAATGTTGCTTCTGAGGATCAGAGCTTGGAAAGCCTTTTAATAGAGTTCGGAGACTTATTTCAGGAGCCTATAGGCTTACCTCCTATCAGAGAATGTGACCACCGCATCTGTTTGTTGCCTGGAACAGCTCTAGTGGTTGTCCGCCCTTATCGATACCCCTACAGATAAAAGGAAAAAATTGAGAAGCAATGCAACCAGATGCTTGAACAGGGGTTTATTCGACCTAGCCAATCCCCATTTTCTTCTCCAGTTTTGTTGGTTCCCAAACAGGATGGGTCTTAGCGGCTTTGCATTGATTATTGTGAACTGAATGCTAAAATAGTAAAGGATAAGTTTCCCATTCCAGTGGTTGATGAATTATTAGATGAATTGCATGGTGCTCAGTACCTTACTAAACTGGATTTAAGATCGGGGTACTATCAAGTTCACATGTATCCTACAGATGTGGAGAAAATATCCTTTCGCACACATCACGGGCATTTTGAGTTCCTTGTTATGCCTTTTGGTCTTAGTAATGCACCATCTACTTTTCAAGCCTCGATGAATGAGGTATTCATTTTGTGCTGGTTTTCTTCGATGACATTCTAATTTATAGTGTGACTTGGGAGGATCATTTGGGTCAAATGAGGAAGGTCTTTGCCCTACTATGTGCTAACAAACTTTATTTGAAGTGTTCCAAGTGCTGTTTTGCGTCTACACAAGTTGCATATTTGGGCCATACTATCTCGGTTGACAGTGTAGGCACTCATATGAGCAAAATGCAAGCTATTCTGGATTGGTCGCAACCTCAATCCATCACTTTACTCCGTGGGTTTATTATAATTTTTGACATACGAGTTGATCTGGTTAAAATTCTATTTAGTTTATTATAATTTTTATCTGAACGAAGAAATAAATGGTTGATTAACTATTGATTTTGTCTAAAAGCTTATAAAAATTAGGATTCTAAAAATAAATAATTAATATTGATTAAATTAATTGACAAAGAAATAATTTAAAATAAAAAATCTATCCCAAATTTTTAATATTGCAGCTACAAGTAGTAGTTGAATCACTTGGCAGATAAGCAAAGCGTGACTAATGTGTGTGAGAAAATAGAATAAGCAGTGGAAAAAAGAGAGATGGTTGATGGTTGGGTCGGGTAAGGAGAGGGAGGGAATGATCGGAAACTTACAGCATGGTTGGAGTAGGGAAGACCAACTTTCCAAAATACAGACATTATTATCTTCCTAACTCACCCATGCCAAAACCTTCCGACAATCCCAATAGTCCCTCTCCATTTCCACAACCTTCCTTCCACTGTATTATTGACTTTGAATCTTCAATACCATATTTGATAAATTCTTCTAGTATTCAGATGTTAAAACAAATGATCATATCACGGGGCTGATTGTGATTTGTAAGATCCATCCAGATATTAAGGAATCATTTCTAATAAATCAGGTAAGTTCATAAGGAAAGTTTCTACAAGAAAGGAAGCATTTATCATATGATTTTATTTCCTTTTGAGAATTAACCCGTTAGCAATAAAAGGAAATAAATTGAATTTGAAAGGTCATCATCAAAATCATTAAGTCTTGAGCTAACAAAGGATTCCCCACATTAAAAAAAAATTAGTCGAGACTAAAGGTGAAGTGGAGCTAGGAATGTTAATTTGGCCCGACTTGGGCTAATTTTGCCCCGTTGACCAGGCCACGAGAGGCCACAAGCCAAAATTGTTCAACCCGACCAGGCCATGGGTCGAGGTCGGGCCATTTCAACCCCCGACCGGAATGTCAAAAACTACAAAATTACGAAATTGGTAGTGAAAGTTCCTTTTGCAATAATCAAGATGATATTGACAATAGTGAAGGTGGTATTCTTATTCAACAAAAAGAGATTACTACAACTGATGTGGGGAAGAGAAAAATACATTGTCTAACTTTTTTAGTCCACAGACAGCTTTTAGAGCTTAACCTTTAATTTGTAATATGTTACAATCTAAAGAAACAACTCATACTATGGGCATGATAACAACTAGATGATGGATGATGCATATGTGTCATTCAATGTTGATTAGTCTTATTGTTACCTTCTATAGTAGATGTTATTGCCTTTTATGGTTTATAAAACTCTTTTAATTGGTAATTGCAAAGTTAATCTTCTTAGCAGTAGTTATGTTTATAAAATAAAAGGTTATTTGAGTAAAATAAATTGACCTAGGCAACTGTTATGTTTTCAATTATATGTAATGGTTTGATAAATAAAAGACAAGAACCTATTATCGAAATTTTAATTTATTCTACTAATAGGACGTTGTTTTTAAAATCTATTAATTCATTCATTACCAAGTTTAATACGATATTCATAATATTAATTACCTATTAAAGTTCGTCAATGTTCCTCTTTAGAAAATAAACAGTTCCATGTACAACTTCTTCCTTTTTGTAACTAACAACATTCTCCATTGTAGCCTTAGAAAGAAAAACATTTTGATTTCATATATCCCAAATAAATGGGCCTATAACCTTAGAAGTTTTGGCCATATCGAGTAGGCTTCATAGGTTAGGCCTATGTTTTAAATGGTACAATTACAAAAAATTCTATACTTTTTGTCAAAATTTTTATTATATATTTCAAACTTTAAAAAGTGATAATTAAATACCTGAACTTTCAATTTTTCTTAAATATAGCCCAATGTTAAAGTCTCTGTTAATGAAGCTGACATGGCAAGCCACGTCAGAGTGTATGTAAGATGTCAGGTGTTATAGATTTATATGTCGTAATTTTGTAAAATTGTAATTAATTATTATTAATTAAAACAATAAAATAATATTAAACCACAAAATAAATAAATAAATAGTTACAAATTCCTAAATTCCTCTTCTTCCTCTACTCTCTTTGTCTGCACCATTTTACTGTTGTTAGTTTCACCTTTGATGGTCTATCTCTCCCTTTTAGAGCACCAGTTGTCGGAGGTGTAGCACCCACTGTCTTAGTTTTCTTAGGTAGCCGTCCACGGGCCCTTCCCACTTCTTATGAGTTGGGACTTTTGTGGTAGTTAATTAACATATTACTTATGGAGTACCTTGGAATAAAGAGGCAAAGTAATGATTTGTTATTGTTACTGCAATGGTTTTGGCATCGTCCATTCTATTATGGGCTATAAAGGGTTGGTGGAAGTTTTGGTAGTCAACATGAGTTGAGAACTTTTTAGAGAGAGAAAGTATGAGAGAAAATAAAATGGAACATTTTCAAACGATAGAAAACTGGATTGTGTTTGGAGTGAGTGAGTTAAGAAGAGGAAGGACTTTAACTACACCATTAAAATCACCCTCATCAAGATAAAGATCCATTAACTTAGGGTTTTGGGTGGGTGATAGAAGAGGAGATAAAAGGATAGGCTAGGGTTTTTTGTTGTTTAATTTTATTTTATTAAAATCTAATGTAGATTTGACATAATACATGACATCTTATGTTTACCAATCCAAATCAGCTCCGTTGACAGAGACACTACCATTAGGTTATATTTGAGAAAAATTAAAAGTTCAAGTATTTAATCGTCAGTTTTAAAGTTCGAGTTATAATTATAAAGTTGTGTAAAGTTTAGGATTTTTTTAGTAATTAACCCTATTGAAATCAAAATTTCTAAATCCTAAATGATAATAAGAGCTAAACTTCTCAATTTATTTGGTTAAAAAATTATATTATAATACAATGCTTTATATATCAATTATATTATAATACTATAGTTTATATAACAATTATGAAATATTTTGTAACAAAAGAAATATTGAAATTGAAATAAACTAGTTTTGATCCAATTTAATTATGGAATCTATAGTTGTACTATATGGCCCACTCTTTTATCTTAATTAAGGTTACGTGCAAGTCAATATTAATATTTGCTTTAAACTGGTATTAATTTTGAACTAATTTTATAAAAAGTAAAAAAAAGATATATGCTTAATTAAAATTGAATGTCTAATTCTTCATATTTTTTCTTATTTCTATGGATGTTTTAATAAAAAGAAATTGCTTGTTAGAAGAAGCAATTAATTTGTTTCAATCATATTACATTAACATGTTGAGAAGAAGTGAGAAATATGACAACTTTGATAAACCAAGAACATCCATGACTAGGAAAACAAATGATTTCAACCATCAAAATATTCAATTTATATGTATGCGTTGTAAAGCTATTATATTTTCGTTTCTGTTGTAAATAGTTAGTTTTGTTAATTAGCTGAATATCTAGTTTTGCTGTACAGCTGGACAACACTATTTAAGCTCTATTTTGAGCTTAATCAAGATTAACGTGAAAGAGTGAGAAACTCTATTTTTCTCTCACTAAACACTCTGTTATTGTTTCTATATGGTATCAGAGCCTCGTAACCGTTTTTCAGCGACGTTGAAGTGGTGATCGGCGATCCAAGAACAACATTTTCACGATGACCACATATCAGAAGAAAGAATCGGAAAATCCAAGTGCTAGTCTAGTAACTACTCCACTGAACAGATTCAATTACAGGACGTGGAGTACGTCCATGATGAAAGCTCTAGCGGCCAAACATAAACTAGGGTATATTACCGGCAAGATTCAGATTCCAGCTGAAGATGCAGTAGATTATGAGGAGATTATGAGCGCCAATGCCATGGTTGAGTCATGGATTCTGAACTCGATGACGACGGATCTACATGATGCGTTTTTATATGTGTCCTCTACCAAGGATTTGTGGGATAAACTTGTAAACCGGTTTGGTGATTCTACGGGACCTCAAGAATATCATATCAGAAGGGAAATTGGAAGCGTTTCACAAGGTAACTCTAGTCTTTCAATGTACTTCACAAAATTGTGCAAGTTGTGGGATGAATTACAGTGCATCATACCGGCACCTCAGTGTATTTGCGGTTGTTGTACTTGTGATGTGTCGAGCAAGATTATGAAGATTAATGACAATGCAAAAATAATCCAGTTTCTAATAGGACTGAATGAGTCTTACAATCATGTTAAGAATCAAATTCTCATGATGGATCCGTACCCTAACATAGATAAAGTCTATTCCATGCTAATGAACGTTGAAAGACAAAAGCAGGTTTCAGATGTTTTTGGTGAAATAACAGAAGGGAGTGCATTGATGGTTGGTTCCGAATCAACAACAAATGTTAATTCAGGAAAAAAACATGGCAAGAAAAAGGAGTGGAGAACCGATAAAGAGGATAAAAAGTGTTCATTTTGCAAGATGACTGGGCATACTCAGGACACGTGTTTCAAATTGCATGGATATCCAGACTGGTATGTTGATCTTAAAAAGCAACAGAAGAAGAATGGAGGTAAAACAGGACAAGTGAACTTGGTAGACACACTTCTAGACGATAGTGAGGAGGAAACTGATGGATTGAGTATGCGGGTAATCATTCAACAAGAGTTGTCAAAGCTGTTGAAGGCAAATGTGCAGTTGCAGAAGCCGACACAGCACATGGAACAGGTGAATTTTGGTGCTGAATTGCAGGTAATCATTCTGCTCTTGCACCAACCATAGAAAATAAAGGAATAATAGAGTCTTGTTGGATAGTGGATATTGGGGCTAGCATACATATTTCTGGAAATGCTTGCCTATTTAGTAATTTGGTTCCAGTTTTGAAGTCATCGAATGTTAGTTTACCAGATGGATCTATAAAGAAGGTTAGCATGATGGGGGACATCAGACTTAGCAAGGATATCGTGTTGAAGCAAGTCTTTTATGTTCCAAGTTTCAAGTATAATTTGTTGTCTGTGAACAGACTTTTAAGGACTGAAGCTGGCATTTTCACTTTTTACCCATCCCTCTGTGTTTTACAAGACCAGAAGTATAAACGAATAGTAGCTATTGGACAAGCTATTGGTCATCTATACTACCTTACTGTTGTTTCTTTCCATCATACTGTCTTGGATGAATTGGATTCAGTGTATAGAGATGCCCGTAGAATTGATGTTCATTGTTTGAATAAGGATGTAGAAAGTGTTAATAGTGTTGATTCTCTTGTGTTGTGGCATAAAAGGTTGGGACATCCCTCTTTTGAGGTTGTAAAGAAGTTTCCTTTTGTTAATAAAACCTTGAGCAATTCTGCTATTGCTTGTGACGTCTGTGCCAAAGCCAAACAACCTCGCATGCCATTTCATGTTTAAGGATGTAGAAAGTGTTTGAGTTAATTCATGTTGATGTTTGGGGTCCGTATCGTAGGCCATCATTAACAGGAACATTCTATTTTTAACTATTGTTGAAGATTGCAGCAGGGTCACTTGGACATTTCTTATGCAAACTAAAGATCAAACTAGCTCCATCCTTAACAAGTTTTTCCCCATGGTGAAAACACAGTACAAATGTGATGTTAAGATTGTTCGAACGGATAATGGAGGAGAATTTGTGGGATTTAATTGTCAACAGGTTTTTACTGCTCATGGCATTCTTCATCAACGAACTTGTGTCTATTCTCCGCAACAGAATGGGAGGGTTGAGAGGAAGCATAGACACATTATTCAAGTGGCCAGAGCTTTACTGCATCAAGCTCACATGACCAACATATTTTGGGGCGAAGCTATTCTGCATGCCACATACTTAATCAATCATTTGCCTACAACGAATTTACGATGGCAAGCACCTTCTGAAGTTTTGTTGGGTCGCCCACCTGATCTTGAAAGTTTGAAGGTTTTCGGATGCTTATGCTACTCGACTGATTCCACTCCACGGAAGGATAAGTTTGCGGCTAGAGCTCACAAATGTGTTTTTCTGGGATATGTTGCTGGAAGAAAGGGTTACAAAGTTTATGATGTCGACTCCGAAAAAGTGCACATTTCTAGAGATGTGTTTTTTCATGAGGATTTGTTTCCTTGTGCAGGTCAGCAGTTTGTGGAGGCTACTGGCACGCTAATACCGTTTTTGTCTTCATTCCAGATGTGGTTGATGATCAACCACTTGCTCCTTTACTTGATCACCACTTGGTGGAAGCTGGACGTACTGAGCTTCGTGCCGACGTCCCAGCTAATGTTAATCTCGATGTATCTCCACAATCTACTTCCATTCCTGAAGAAAGGCGTAGTCACCGAACCAAGCGAGTACCATCATGGTTTTCTGATTATGTGGTGAATCAATCCCAGTTGCTGGATGGTGGCACGATGATTTGCAGGTCCCCTCATATGCCCCACACTTTTCCTTTCTTCAGCAATAATAAACTATCTGATGATATGGCAGATTTTCTCTGTCATGTGACCGAAACTAAAGAGCCTCACAATTTTCGCGAAGCCTGTAATGATGAGCAATGGGTTCAGGCTATGGATTCCGAGTTACAAGCACGTGAACGGAACCACACCTGGGACCTCACCACTTTGCCTTCCGGAAAGACAGCCATTGGCTGCAAATGGATTTTCAAGTTGAAATACAATGCCGATGGAACGATTGATAGGCGTAAAGCTCGCCTAGTTGCTAAGGGGTATAACCAAGTTTATGGAGAAGACTACCATGATATTTTTTCTCCCGTAGCAAAGGTTGTGACTGTCCGTATTTTCCTCGCTATTGCGGCAGCTCGTGGTTGGGTGTTGAATCAACTCGACATCAACAATGCATTTTTACATGGCTATCTCGATGAGGAGGTTTACATGGTGCCTCCGGAAGGTTATACCAAGGCACGCAAGGGTCAAGTCTGTAAGCTTGTGCGGTCTTTGTATGGGCTTAAACAAGCCTTGCGGCAGTGGAACACCGAACTTACAGGTTTTCTCTTGAACTTTGGCTTTCAGCAGAGTGAGCACGATAATTGCTTATTTGTGTTTCGCAAGGATGATTGCTTCGTGATGCTTTTGGTGTATGTCGATGACCTCCTTATCAGTGGCAATTCGGCTTCTATTATTGCCCACCTCAAATCAGCTCTTCATGACAAATTCACCATTAAAGATTTAGGGGTGGCTAAGTATTTTCTGGGCTTGGAAATTTTCCGTGATGACACAAGTATCTTTCTTAATCAGCGCAAATATGTGTTGGATTTGTTGCTTGATATTGGTCTTATTTGTTCCAAACCTAAACATGTTCCATTTCCGAAAGGGAGTACTCTGTTTGATGATAGTAGTCCTTTATTGGTGGATCCCCAGGAGTATCGTAGTTTGATCGGTCGTTTGTTATATTTGGGTTTTTCTCGTCCAGACATTACTTATTGTGTTCAGCAGCTCAGCCAGTTTTTGCAGTCTCCTCGGCAGGTCCATCTTCAACATGCTTATTATGTTTTGAAGTATCTCAAACAAAATCCTTCTTTGGGTCTTCATTTTCCAGCGGCTTCCGATTTATGTTTACGAGCTTACTCCGACGCTGACTGGGAGACGTGTCCTACAACCCGGAAATCCTTGACTGGTTTTTGCATTTTCTTGGGGGGCAGTCCAATTTCTTGGAAGACCAAACGCCAGTCTACTGTTTCTCATAGTTCTGCGGAGGCCGAGTTCCAAGCTATGGCGTCCACTGTGTGCGAGTTGCAATGGATTAGCTACTTACTTTCCGATCTGCAGGTTCCGGTTCCCCTTCCGATTCCGTTTCATTGTGATAGCAAGTCGGCCATCCATATCACCTGTAATCCCGTCTTTCATGAACGCACAAAGCACCTCGACATTGATTGTCATGTCGTGCGTAATCAGTACAAGCAGGGGTTTATCTCGCTGGTTCACGTGGGTTCCTCTTCCCAGGTTGCTGACATCTTCACTAAGCCTCTTCCTTCACCCGCGTTTCATCGATTGTTGTCCAAGTTGGCTTTGTCTGATTTTCATCAAAGTCCAACTTGAGGGGGGGATGTAAAGCTATTATATTTTCGTTTCTATTGTAAATAATTAGTTTTGTTAATTAGCTGAATATCTAGTTTTGCTGTACAATTGGACAACACTATTTAAGCTCTATTTTGAGCTTAATCAAGATTAATGTGAAAGAGTGAGAAACTTTGTTTTTCTCTCACTAAACACTCTGTTATTGTTTCTATATGCGTAATAAGAGGCAAAATTAAGCGTAAAATGCTGATTTTAATTGATGTCAAGTCTAATTAATTTTAGTTAAGAAAATGTTAATAATTGAGCTTATTAACTAGTTGGTGCAACATGAGTACAGATTTTCTACTATCAATATTCACAAATAATTGTGATAGAGGGCCAACGTCGAATTCGAAATCTCCGTATCCTCGCCTAGCCTACCTTCATATATTAAAGAAAAGTAGTTGAATTAGATAATATTGGATCACCTACATCACGTGATATTATTTTTCTATTTATTATTTTTATACTTTTTTTTATTTTGAATTTTTATCTTTTTTTATTTGAATTTTTAAGTCATTGTGTCAATATAGTTATATTTTTATTGTTGGTAATAATTAAATATGAGATAAAATTAAAGATAAATTAATTTTATGAATTAACTAAGTAAATAAAATATTTTTATCTAATATTTATTAAAATAAATAATTTAATAATAAAAAAATTATATACAAATTAATATGTATTTTTCAACTATTAAAACTAATTTCGTTTGAATTTGTGAAAAAAATCAAATCTAAAAATATACGTTAAAATTTTAAATAAACAAGGTTTTTTTTACTAAATTAAAAATGAGAATAAAAAATCTAAATTAAATTGGAAACAAATAAGTTCTTATCGGTTCTTTGATTTTGATTTTTATTTTTAAATACGGTAAACAATTATTTAATTTCTTCTTATTTCCATAACTTGTGAAAATCATAACATTTGGTTACTTTTTTATTTTTAGTTTCCTGTAATATTTTTTTTATTATCGAATAAATAAATACATTTAATTGTTTAATATAACTATTATTAAGAAGTACAATTTAATCAATCAATTTATTTCATCTTATCTTCTAATAACTTTAATTTAAAATGACTTTTTAAATTAAAAATTATTTGATAAACGTATTTCAAAAATTAAATGTCTTTTTAAATTTTTTTTAATAATAATAAAAATAAAATATTTGTTTTTGGTAAAATAATTGACTATAAAAAAAGAATCTTAAATTAATTTTTCAACTTTAGTATACATTTTAATTGCACTTTATTATTTATGATAATTACAATTTTATTATTCCAGAATTTTTTGTATTTTTTTATGTTTTAATTTAAGATAAGAAACAATATTAAATATCTTTAGATGTCTCTTTAGCAAATATTCGACAATATATCATTTTTAATACATTAGTTGTTTTTCTTGATTTGGAACAAAATATAATGACGATGACACTAAATGTATGTTAGTTAAATTTTGCTATAACGATTTATTTCCATTTATTCCGACTCCTAAAGCATGTAGGCTCTCTGTCTCGCTCTCCAAGGCTATTTTCCATCTTCATTGCTAAATAATGGCCTTTCTGCTTTATGATTAATACAAGTTCAAGTTTATTATGAACGAAAAATCTGATTTAAAACTACACTAAGTTTCTCACCAAATCGTACTACGAAGTTTTTTTTAAATCAAAAAATTTATAAAAGAACCAAAAATATGTACATAAAAATTTTATACAAATATCTCAGAGGACGCAAAAGCTTGCTCTTAGCAGCAAATCGACCTGCAGAATACAAGAGTCACCCTACAATCGTACTGCAAAGTTGGACTGAGCCAAGATTAAATTATTCAATTCAATGGTACCCTCATCGTATACAGCTATGAACCGAAATCTTAACAGTGGACTTTGTCGAGGTTCTATTTAACCAATGTAATGGATACCGTTTCGTTCCGGCCGGTACCGGCCACCGTTCTGGCCGCCGGCCGGAACCGGAACGGGAATATCCGTTCCGGGGACAAATTCCGGCCAGTACCGGCCGGTACCGGCAAATACCGGTACCGTAGGGACCGATCCGCAAAACTTAAATTCTTCAGGGACTGTTTTGCAAAAAAAATAAAATTAAACCTAAATCTACCCAACCCCTCCCCCCCCGACCTTCTCTCCTCCCTCTCGGTTTCTCTCCTCCCTCTCGGTCTCGCCTCTCGTCGCCGCTGGCCCGCTCCTCCGGCCTATCGTCGTCGCTGTCCAGCCGTCGTCAGATCTGGTGTCGCCGTCCCCGGATCTGCTGGTCCTCCCTCCTCCCTCGTCGCGACTCGCTCCTCGGTTCTGCCCCTACCTCGTCGCCGCTCCTTGCCAGTCGTTGCCGCCTGCTCCTCCGTCCTCCTCGGATCTGCTGCACCACACGACCACCGATTCAAACCCCGACGACCGAGTGACCGAGTGACGACCGAGTGACCGATTGTTTTGGGTGTATGGTTTATGACTGTGTTTGATTTTTAATGGAATTTTTTGTGTTGATTGCTGCTGTGGTAGAGCCGTAGAGGTTGTCTGTATGTATGTATGTTGTTGGGTGTATGTATGTTGTTTATTGCTGCTGTGGATTGTGGTAGAGCCGTAGAGGTTGCTGCTGTGGACTGTGGTAGAGTAGAGGTTGTCATCCGAACATGATGAATGTTTGATTTATGAAAAATAAGTTGATTTCAGATTTGATTGGGGAAAATCCGAATAGGAAGGTTTGAACTTTGAAGGCTTGAAGTTGAAGGTTGAATTGGATTGATTG
>JANZLC010000009.1:14369486-14385801 GCA_026413385.1 Erythroxylum gracilipes
ATGTAATGTCATGCTTGCAGAAACAAATGAATGCGTGGAGCCAGAATCAATCAACACATATACTGCATAATTAAATAACCGAGCCATACCCGTGACAACTTTAGGTATGGCTGCAGCTTCCTCTCTAGTCATAGCAAATACCCTAGCCTGTGCTTGACCCTTTGGCCTCCCTAGAGGAATAGTCTTCTTTGTAGTTCCAGAGCTACCCACCTTTGTGACTGGTCTGGTTCCCACTGTTTCTACTCTCGTTGGGGCTTGTAACTGAAACCACTCTTGCTTTGTTACTTAGGGACAGTCTTTGATCAAGTGTCCCTTCTCTCCACATCGGAAACACGCTCCAAATAAATCTTAGAAGTGAACTGCGAACGACGATATGATTTCCAGTCCCTGTAAGAGCTTCTTCCTGACATCACACGTGCTTCTATATGTAACTAATATCTCCTAGCTGTACTTTCAGTAGCTAAGTAGTCATTTTCAGGAAACCAGATCTTCTGTCCAGTTTTATTCTGTCTAATAGAATCTCAGTCATTTATTTTACGGGACCCACGTGAGCTCTATGCGAACCCACATAAATAATTAACTGAGATTTATTGGACACAATAAGACACCATAATATAGAACAGAGAATTTAGACTCTATTTTCAGACAATATGAACCGAACACACATAGGAATCGCACTACTAGACCCATACACGACTGCTCGGTAAGTCTATCTCAACATGCGCTCTCTCCAGTTGACAGCAGAGATGTCCTTTTTTACGGTATAACACGATTGATATGCAAATCCAGTTGGTATTCTTGTTTTGTTGTTTTACATTCGTGTATCTTGTTCCTTAGATCAAAACTAAACCTTTTCCTTTTTCCTTCGATGTCTTAGACATATTTAATCCATTAGAAATGTAGCGGCAGAAATTTGATTAGTGCTCTTACGGTAGAGTTTCTTAACGAATGCTCAAGTTGAAACTTGAGAGAAAAGTTTGCAGTACACTAAATTTATGCCCGATACATTTAATGTAATATGCTGAAACTTAATGTGGTAATTGATTATATAAATGGAGACCAAGTGAGGACCCTATAATGGTGATGACTTCGTTAAATAAAGTTAGAAAATTTAAGAATTACTGGTGCGAAGTACCAAAAATAGTTCAACCTTGACTCCATCACTCCACCCAGTACACACTAATGAACAAAATCTACATGTCCTAATACTATATGACTATCTTTTTGGCTGATAGCCAACCAGGTAACTATTTACAAAGTTTAATCAATCAACACAAATTGGAATCTCAGTAAAAGCAAAAAAGGCACAAACTTAGAGCTTTATTCTAAAAATAAGTTAATGTATACATTTTGATGATGGAGGAATGAGAATACTTTTTATATATATATAAACAAATAAAATACTACATCATGGGATGAACAGAAACGTGCATTTATTTATTTATTTATGTTTTTAATGTTAACAACAGTTTAACGGCATCCTCTTTGCCTTCTTTTCTGACAACATCTATGAATTTTTTAGTTTGGGTTGATACCCTCTTCTTCTAAAGGTCCGTATTGGATTCAATGCATACCCTGTTCTCAAGTTTTCCAAACTACTTTCAGAAATATCTCTGCTCAACCTTAGAATCATTTACTGAAAATCATTAAGTAAAAGATTTTGTGGGTTACATGCTCGGTGGAACTGACGATGCTATGGTCCCAAATTCTTGATTTTGATCTACTTCCAAACGCTAGTTCCCCATTTGATGATACATCAAGAAGAAAGTAAAATCGGATGCTCTGATTATAAATTGAATTATTTGGTTTTTGGTTGTCCCTTTCAAGATTCTTGTGGACCTTGATTTTGCACTAGTTGAAAGTGGCTAGCTTGACTCTATTCCTTTCTTGTTGGCAATACTGATCCGTGTAAGGAATAAGTTGAAAGGCCAAAATAATTTCCAGGAAAAGACAAGTTTCTAATTTGCCCATGCAATGTGTCTGGTTACGTACGTCTCTAGACTAAGATGGTTAAAGAAAAGGACAATTTTTGGTTATCTCCTAGTGCGTGGTCTATTACCAAGTTTGGCTCTCTCTCTTTGTCCCAATTCTTTTTAATAATACTAGGCATTCATTCTTTTTTACCGTTTAATTCCTCCATCTCCATTCAGCTTCCAGCATCCACCTCTAGCTGATCAGTAGTAGTTTCTACTATTGACCTTCGATATCTACTCTTGAACTGAATACCAACTATGGAAGGCAATGTTATTCCTGGAGAAGGGTCCAAATATGACAAGGCAAAGGAAGTGAAGGCATTTGATGAAACAAAAGCTGGAGTTAAAGGACTTGTAGACAATGGCATGAAAGAAATCCCAAGGTTTTTTGTCCATCCGCCAGAGAACGAGCAAAACTCTCCATTGTTATCTGATAAAAATGATAAAAGCAGCTTTGAGATACCGGTGATAGACTTGGAGGGGTTTAAAAGTTGTCGAAGGAAGGAGATAGTAGAAGAGATTAGGAAAGCATCAGAAACATGGGGTCTCTTCCAAATGGTTAATCATGGAGTTCCCGTTGGAGTAATGGACGACATGCTAGCAGGGGTGAGAGAGTTCCATGAAGGATCAAAGGAAGAGAAGATGAAATGGTACTCGCGAGACGCAAACAGAAGAGTGAGGTACTTTAGTAATGGAGATCTTCTAGTGAGTAAAGCACCAGCAAATTGGAGGGATACAGTAGCATTTTACTTCCCAGATGGTGAAATAGAACCTCAACTCTTCCCAGAGATATGCAGGTAAAAGTATAGAGAGGTAATTGTTGGGATTCATGTAGATGCAAAAGTTTTGATATGATGAACTATGTTGCAGAGAAGCAGTGAGTGAGTACATGAAAGAGATAATAAAACTGAGGAGAACGGTGGCAGAATTACTATCAGAGGCACTAGGGCTAAGGAGAGAGCATCTAATAAGCATGGATTGCATGGAAACTGAATCATTGACGTGCCATTACTACCCGGCTTGTCCACAGCCAGAGCTGACATTGGGAGCCACAAGGCATACGGACCCGTCTTTTTTGACAATACTCCTTCAGGACGACAAAGGTGGCCTCCAAGTTTGTACTCGTAATCAATGGGTTGATGTTCCCCCGCTACATGGTGCCCTAGTAGTCAACATAGGGGACTTGATGCAGGTAAGATTCATTCATTTACTTTTAAGTCTATATCTTCCAAATTCCAACACATAAATTCATTGAATTTGAAGTTGAATACAGCTCATCACCAATGAGAAGTTCATAAGCGTGGAGCATAGAGTTCTGGTGGGAAGCGCGGGATCGAGAGCTTCAGCTGCTTGCTTTTTCTATCCAAGTACAGCTAATAACTTTAAACCCTACGGAGCTTTGAAGGAGCTCCTGTCCGACAATGCACCAATATACAGGGACACACATTTTTGCGAGTTTATGTCCCACTTTAAGTCCAAAGGATTAGACGGTAACTCAACCCTTTCCTATTTTAAACTATGATTTCTTTCTTTCGATTCCACCATTTTCAGGTCCAACACCTCAACAACCGATATTAATATCATCTTCTCGTTTACTTTTCAAAAAATGCTAGCTATTTTTACAAATCTTGGTCTAGGCAATCTTGAATTTTTTTTATTTTTTTTGGGTTGCTAAACATTCAGAATTGAAGACCACAGCGTAATCAACCTGTAAGCGAATCATTTGCATTTTACCTAATAGCCTCAAACTGTAGTCTGTTGAGATTTTATATTTTCAGACTAATAAATCTATGAAAACTCTTTTAACAGAAGACATCGTCCACTCCCTTTTCTCTAGTTTCCTTGTTCTTTGGGAAATTATAGGAGAAGGGAAAAACCAAAAAGAAACACAACCAAAAAGAACCACAACCAAAGATCACAAACACTGGCTGCTTTACAACATCCCCAAGGGCTGACCAACCTTTGATGTTAGCTCGTAGCTTTGTGCTCCAACGCTTGTACGAGGGACCGTAAGACGTCCATCCTATGCATCACTTTGATGTTCTCTCCCTGAAATATTTGTAACCAAACTTGAGCTATGGTAAAGGTCGAAAAGAAAAAATTCACTTAATTAATTAAGCATAGAAGATGGAGAAGTTTATGCTGTCTCCATTTCTGCAGCCCACAAGTGCTTCGATATCAGGAGCTTTTCTCGTTAGGTGAGTCAATCATCTATGTCAACAATATGCGAATCCAGTGAAGGTATATATCGGTTTTAAATTTATCATGAAACTTCAAAATAATTCATGTAGAACATGAAATTGTATCATAAAAATGCAAGTTTTGAGCATTATATAGTCCAAGGCTGTAAGTTACCAAAACCAACAAGAAGGTTATGCAATCGCCAAGGAGTTCTATCAAGTGATTACAACTGTGCATATACTCTAGTGTATTTAAACATTGACATCTTCTGTTTATCTCCGGGGTAAAGAATAAGCCCATGAATGCCTACTTCACCACATACCAGATAATTCATAAAAGAACTAAGACCTTACCTCAATCACAAAACACATCCATGTCTTTTCACCATGCAATTCCGTAATTCCTTTCAGGATTGTTAGACCTAAACTTCTGATAGCTTCTGCTATCTCAAGAAAATGACTGCACTCGTCACACATCATCTGCACAAATCAGAGTACTTCTAAGCACCAATAATTAGCCAAGAAAAGAAAAGGTCTTCTTTGGAGGTCCTTTTTTGTTGATGATTTTCGACAGATGAACAAGTTTAATATGGTATTTAGACATCCAACCTGTAGTTACCTCCACTAGCATCTGCCTAGTTTTGTTCAGATTCTCCGCTACTATTGAAGAAACTTTTAGGTGGCTTTCCACTTCCAATGCCCAGCTTGAACCTTGCTCCTGAGAGGGACCATCTGTTGCCTTGTGATGCATCTGCAAAATTGACCAGTAAGGTAATTACGACAGCATTAAAATGCTGTGAAGACTATGCTGGTAATACATACTATGAGAGCTCCAAGTGATGGCCAAAATTGTTGAATTCAAGATGGCCAAAATGGCCACCAACTAACTAGAGTGTGGCACTCAATGTGAGCAATGTAAAGTAATAACCCTACCACCCTCCCCCTAGTCTCTACAGCAAACACTGGCTAGTTCTATCTAGGGGCATATGCTTGAGGGTTGGTCCTATGGAACAATACTAATAATACCAACTGGCTTATCACTGATGAGAAGTTCTCATTCATATTTATAAGTGAAAATATTGCAGGGAAACGAACATAGTTCATCGATTGATGAAGAAATGAATTTCATATTAGCACTCGAATAAAAAGGTACCAGGCCTTACCTTTGTCTCAGCACATTTATTGACCTTTGCAGCATGCTTTGTGATGCTTTCCAGAAAGAGCATGTGCTTTATTGTGTGCTCCAGCAATGAATCAATACTACACTGCAATTTTCTTAGATTTTTCAGCCTATATCATGTGTGAGATTTACAAGAATAGAAACTGAAAATGCCGAAGTCAAAGGTGTGCTGGTATGTAGGAAAGTTACCTTCGATCCATGAGGCACGAGCACTCTCAACTCCTTAATACGATCTTGAATCAGTTGTCGGTCCCTTGGCCTTGGCCTAGAATTTTCACCAGGCCTAGCTCTCTTCTTCTTATTTCTATCTGGCTCTGAACATCTATCCAATTGCTCACCACAAGTACTAAGGCATACTGATGAAAATTCATTAGAATTAGCGCCACACACCTCCTTTGAATTGGAGAAATGGCGCATACTCTCTTCATCAACAGCAAACTGACTAATTGAACACCCTGCTGAGTGCACATCATTCTTAGCGTGGATGGAAGTCTCTGGCATTTTCTCAGTTGCCAACAGAGACTGAATTGATGTACAGACAGATTTTTCACTTTTAACTTCACTGCCACCATAGCAAATATTGCCCACTACTGCTTCTAAAAGGCTCTCTGAGCCACTATCAAATGTCATATGGCTCTCATTCATCCCTGTTGACATCTCAAGATTCTCAACATCTTCAGCTTCAGCCTTTCCTGCCTCACAATCGAAGTACATAGAATTCTTCGAGGAAATTGGTTTTAGAGCTTCAAGCAGCTCATATCCAGCAGAGAACTTTAAAAATGTAGAGATGTTGCTGTGACTTGATTCAGTCTGATACTCCAGATCCTTTTTCAAGCTGTTGTCTGATGATTTAGGTAGTATGTCCAACACCCCATTCATATGAATATCTAGGTCATTTGGTTTAACTCCATCACAAAGAGTACACTCAAAAAGTTCTGTTGGGGAATTCACAAAATCAGTTTTGGATTTTGTTCTTGGAAGTATAGCATAACAAGTACCCATATTATTCTCAACCAAGTCATTTGAATGCGGAGATGCAGACAATTTCCGAATGCTGGTGTCTCCTCCAGAAACTTCACTAATCAAATTAAATCCTGCTTGATTTCGATGCTCCAAGAGTGAATTAATTTCCTTGAATGGAAGAATGTTTATGCTCGTATCATTCTCCTGTGAGGATATTTCAACTCCATCATAATTGTTGTTTGCTTCAATTGATGTCTTCTGACAAACAGAAGAAACATATGAAGAGTCGTCACTTTTTTTCTGTAACTCTGGAAACATAGGCAACCAATCATTTGGGCCTTCCTTATTTGCAGATCCATCAAGATAGCATAAACTATCAGGAAAAGTACCAGGAGCAGAAACTTTTATCGGTAAGAGTGGCTGGGAACAGGAAAGCACTTAAGTATTAGTAAGGTCCACATCATCAAAAGGAGAAACTGATAACTATTTTCCTACATATATTAACCAACGCACCAGTGTGAAATTCACATATCTTACACTCACAAATAGAGTGCATGAAATTTTACCAAAAACAATATGCAGAGTGGATGGGGAAAGCAATAGATATTTACCGGACAAAATGAAGTCTTCATACTATACTCTAGAGGACTAACATGCACAGTTGATGAATCTCTGGGGGTTAGAAACGCATCTTTAAAATGAGTCACCAGCTTCATATCCTCAACAACCTGGTCCATTCAAAACAGGAGTAAATATAGATTCCAGTGGCATGCAAGCGCTATTTTGACCAGCAAATCCATGATCAAAGAAACCCAACTCCGTGAAAGTTAACACTTTAATATATTTGACAAAGACAAACACAAAGTAAATTGTGTCAAGCACATCCAAGATGCTAAACATTAGGTCCTCTCTTTTCTTCTTCGATACCCTGCATCCATATGGTTATCAGTGGAGAATAATTGCAAATTGATAAAATGTTAGCAGAGCATTACTGAGACCTAACTAGGCCCTCTTCCAACTACTTTTCCAACCAAGAAAACTTTATACGAGCATTATCTTGTATAGTCATCCATAGATCAACATATATTACACATCAATGCCAGTTGAAAGGCTCATCTCTTATTCATAACAAATATGAAATTACATGGAGAACGCTATTGGTTCATTTTTCTGTCCCAGATTTGTCTCATAAGATATCTTAAATGCCGAAAGCAGTAGTCTGCATGTTTTTCGCAATTAATAGAAGGATGCTCTAAAATTCTTACTTTGTTAAACGAGCCAAGTTGCAGAACACCATATGGAGCAACAGCCACAACAACAACAGTCTGCATAACGCCATTTACACTCATTAAGGATTTCTTAATTCAATTAGAATTGAGATCAAAGAAGAAACCCGCATCTAGAATAAAGAGGAACCAGTATAACATCAAAATTCAAGGCATACAGCCAGAAGATCAAAATTAATTACGATATAAAGATATGGAACTTTAGAAAATGTCCAATTCCTTTAACTAGGGAACATATAAAGCAAAATTGTGATAGTAAATTCACTTATCCTATACCACAGAGATGATTTTGGAACAGATCACAAGTTTGAAAAAAGTTCATTAGCAGTTACATGAAATAATCTCGGATGGACCTGGAAAATGACCCTGGACAATAAGCCATCACATATTAATATAGACAAAAGTTAAAGAAATTCGACATACCCTGATCCCTGCTGCAAATTGACCTTGCCATCCATCAGAATACTGAAGTGTAACAAGAAGAGAGAAGCGAATTGACTCAAATGGACAAAAGATTACAAAACAATACAGTCGCATAATGATTAATCTAATATGAACGAAATACAATACCCTACTTACCCCAAAAGACGAGAAGGAATTTGTTTCAAGCTTGTCTGTAAAGATCCATTGATGTTTTCCAGTCACTGCCACTTGTCCAACAATCCTGGTAAAAGGAAAAATAAAATCGAACTCAAATAATCATCATACCGCTTAAATGAATTACAAAATGGCATTCGACATAAAAGCCCCTTCATCTATTAAAATGGCATTCGAGGACTAACCCTTCCCCAAGAGAATATACATGGTATGACATCTTTGCCACAGCTAATCCAAGCAGATCTTGTGAATAATGCCCACCATGCAAATCATATAGAGTGTCACAAGAATGTTGACCCTCTGAAGGACCACGTAGCTCACAATTATCATAGTAAGCATCTTCCCATGTCAACATCCTGTCAAACATATAAACTGAGAGTAAAGTCCAATTATCAAGCTTTGATCAAATTCAAAGGGCTCCAAAATTACCAGTACTACACTATCTTCAAATAAAAATGCCAAATCTGGAAGGGACGTCTAAAATTGTAGCCTCAGAACTAAGCATGTTTGTTTTCTCTTTCTGGCCTCTATATTATTTTCAAATTGCTTGTAGCCAGGTTATCAACAGGACTAGTATCCAAAGCTCACCGATAGAAATGGTAAAAGGTATTTTGAGATAACCAAATAAATATGATATAACTATATACACATCAACTCCACTGGTATCTACAGACAGACATGAAACAACCATTTTTTTGGTTCCTCTACTTGACCCTAATTCCTATTCAGTCGCTCACTCTTTTAAATCCTCCTTTTAATAGTGTAATTTTTATTGTCAAAATTATCAGAAATTTGTGTGACATAAATAACAACAAACATTACATTGCAACTTGAAGTTGTAATTGCCGGCAACTTACATATCAGGGACTAATTCAAATTGGCAGACGTTTTTAAGTAAGAGTTAAGATCTACATGACAATTTATATTCTATTTTAGTACACACAACTTAAATGAACACAACATGAAGTATGCATCTTGTAATTGATGTCATTTACATTAGATGAAATCTTTGTTTGTTGACAGATAGGATTATATATGTTATCATATGTAGTAAATAACAAAAGTTTTAATAGAAGGGCCGGAATAAGTATTGAAGTTAGAGTACTCAGAATAAAGTTCCATGAAGCAGAAACAAAACACTTACATAGTTGGTTTTCGTTTCGCTCTCGAATCTCGATCTCTCCATCAGAACCAAAGAAGCTTAAATTGTACCATAGAATTAAAAAAAGAAACACACACACACACAAGCCGTTACTTAAAGATCCTGAAAACTAAATTGAGAACTCTCAACTTGCTTCACATCAGAGATTAAGAATAAACTACTTTATTTTAAGGAAAAACTAAGTTACAACACATCCCGGGGTCACTTAACTACCATCCATCCTAAATATACAAATCCAGAACATGTGGCTTACAATTGTTTAGATTCCAAATTCACCAAAATCACAAGAATCACGAGCCCCTCAACGTGCCCAATCAATCACCGATTCATATCAAACAAATTAATATGGCACAACATAAAACATCACTAACTGTTTCTTAATTGTGAGGACCTACTATAGTACTCACATTCGAGCTCGATATTTGAGCTTCCAAAAGACAGCGTACTTCCACTCGGTATTGAGGCAGAGGCTCCTTAGAGTACAGTGCAAATCAGTTACCATCCTTTCTACCCACAAAATTCCTAAAACTAAACACTAAAGCCACGCACTTAGCGTCCACACCACCACCGGCAACCACAAAGCGACGAACTTTCGGGAATTATAACAACCCCTAAAACCCCCCACCCCCACCAAAAAGCAAAACCCAAAAGTTTGTTTCTCTCGGCTAGCTTCCCCGATACGAGCCTCTACCAGCCTGCTTTCTCCGTAAACCCGCACGCACCTTTATCGGCGGTCCTACCGTTGCCAGCAACAGTCGATCCCTTCCCATTCCTCGTTACACCCTCTCCTCTATCAACACCAACAGCTAGAATCAAACTCCCAAACTCTACTCTCTGTATATATAAATCTACTCAGGTACCAATACTAAGCACCATGAGTGAAACATCCAATCTCAATATAGAGAAAAAAGCGAGAAACATCGCCGTTTGAGACATGAAACAAGACAGGAGAAAAAAAAAAAAAAAGATGGAATAGGTAGTGTGCAACTCTCTAGCTTATATCCGACGACATCATTAAAAGACAATGGTTATCAAGCGAACTATAGGTTCAACGAAAGAGCGAATTCTGTTGCGTCCAACTCAAAAAGCTTTGACCTTCCTCAATAACAAGGCATAGAGATGATTTTCTCCGATAAAATGTTCTTATTTTTATTTTTCTGAAAAAGCTAGAGAGAGAGAGAGGATACGAAGCTTCAACGGAAGAGAAAGTTCATGGGCAGTGGGCACACGATGAATACCAAGGAAACCGGGATTTGGTTGGTATATTTATAGCCTTACTGACATCAATGCGCCCATTGAGAAATGATACAAGTAGAAGAAAAGAAAATAGTAATGAGGTTGTTTCTTGATAGAAAACAACATGTGTTATGAGTACAGTTTGCGAGGTTGTGGCCAACAAAATGATGCCCTAGCCCCTACCCCTAGTGAAGAAAATCAAAATGCCCTCTTTCCATTTTCTCACTGGCTTTTCTTCTGCATACTTCAAACTTTACTGTGGTCATATGATGTTAATGCTAAGACACATTAATGATTGAGCATCATTGTCCAAGTAGCACCATTTCAAATCTGCTGGCACAGTACTGAAACTGGTTAATGGTGTAGCAGATTTCATCCCATCCCATATGTGTATCCTGTTGTCCTTCCTGCGAGTGCAGTGGCTGACGTGACATTAAGAACAACAATACAAAACCAACAACATCAACAACAATGTATAATTGCCATATAATCAATCATCGAAAACACATTTCACTGGCTGTAAAAAGATTCAGTTTGTCGGAAGTAAATATTGGATCTCACCTAATTCACTGCCCCGGTTTCCTAGGCATCGTGGTTTACTCTGTTCTATTGCTCGCCGGATGTTCATGCTTTAACTTGTCAACTGAAATATATGTTCATTTTTCTATTAAAAATGATATAACATAGAATCACATACGCAAATCAATCTCGACTCTTTTTTTATTTAACTAGAATTTTAAAAAATAAAAACTAGTATAAAAATTCAAAATTAACAGAATCGTTATTCTTGTATTAAAAAAAATAAAGTTAATTTTAATTTTGTTTTCCTATTATAGTTTTTATTCTATTTAATTTTAATTTTAATTTTAATTGGTAGAATTTCTTTATGAATTAAAGGGTTTGTAGATCTCTCATAAACATTTTGATATCATCAATGATATGAATACCGGACTCGATTCTAAATTGTGTTCTGGTATGGTACTGTACCGGTATCGGTCAGTACTGGATACCGCTACAGGTAATTTTTTAAATTTATAAAATAGTCTCTAAAATTTTTAAAATTTACAAAATAGTTTGTTAGCATATTGTACTGTTGTACTGTATACTTTACTAGTTTACTGTTTACATCAACCCTATTTCAAAAATCATAACAATAAATAACAATGACAATTAATATTAAATAATAATAATTTTAAAATATTTCACATATAAATAATAACCATAATTAATATAAAAAAAGACAATCATCATCATACTCAACTAATTATTTACTTAAATTCAATACCCAAATATTAAAAATAAATTACCATTTCATAAATATTAAGAATGTGTCAATTAATGATTCAAGCTTTTTCAATTTTACCAATTTTGATTATCAATTTTACAATTTCATATTTGATTATTAATTTCAAATTCGATTATCAATTTTACATTTAGGCTTAAATGTTAATTATCAACTTTCAATTTTAATAAGCAATTAATCAAACATCAACATTGTTAAAGCCTCACGGCCTCACCACCATCCTCACCTCACGGCCTCACCACCACTGAATAACCAAATTACCAAACATAGTTAAATAAAATACATGAATATCTCATTCATCAATATCACTCTAAATCACAAACCAAAAAATTTATACATTCCAATTCTAATTATCCAATACTGTGATAAAATACAAATCACAAAACCCCTTCAGCTTCAACTTCAAAGCTTCAACATAATCAATCAACACCGTCAGCATTACCAATTTCAACTTCAATATTCAACACCAACCAGTCTAACCAATTCAGAAATACAAGCAACCCCAATACCATCTGCATTCAAAAATCACAATCAGAAATCCATCATCCAACACAATAAAAAATTAAATCAAGTCGGAAAATTTCGATAAATGACAGAAAAACACACATCTAAAAACAAATTACGAGTGTGGTGGTGCGATGAACCTTAGTTGAGACAGTGATGACTATAGCAGGCGGTGGCGTGTTCGGGCTTGAGGAAGGTTGAAGATGAACTGATGAACTGATAAAGACGGCGAGACCACGACAGAGGAGGAGGAGCCGAGGGAGGACGAGGCTGAGGCGGCAACACCACGACGGCGAGACGTTGACGACGAGAGTGAGAGAGAGAGACGATAAGAGTGAGTGAGATTGAGAGGCGCGTGAGAGAGAGATGAGAGGGAGAGGCAGTCACAGTCGCAGTCACAATCGGGGGGTCATTTTTTGGGTTAGATTTTTGAAAATTTGCAAAATGGTCCTTGTACTTTCTCCATTTAACAGTACCGGACAAAAATTTCTGGTTTTGACGGTACTAGCCGGTACCAACCGATAATAACCGGTATCGAATGGTATTTTTAGCTGGTACCCGCAACATACGTACTGGTACCATTTTTCGACCGGTACAGTACATACCGGCTGGTACCATCCGATACGATACGATATTCACATCCTTAGATATTATATACTTTATTGACTTATAATTTTTAAGTTAAAACATTCAGCTTCATGAGCATTAATTAATTTTTAGTATATATTAATCAAATTGTTAAATATATGTAATAATTTATATTTTAAATACATTATTTAATGAATCAGAATCAAATCATATACTCAATTTAAATAATATTTACATGATTTAAGGTGTTTTATTTTTAATTAACTATTTTCTTTAATATCTTACCTTTGATTTTTTTAATTAAAAAAATTATAAAAGCGCCACATGGAAATTACCTACGGCTCTAGAAAATAATTGATTCTCATGACAGCTCTTTTAGCATATTATTTTTATCATCTCCATAGCCTTTCTCCATCCAATTGGTCAAGCGGCAAAATCATCCAAAGTAGATATTGTAGCTTAGCTTTTTACTAACAAGTAATCTAGGAGGTGTGCCTAGCGTAGCCAGTCTCCACAGACACTCATGATCAGTAATGGCCTCATCTGTATCTTCTCCTATTCTCATCATCACTCCCGAGTCAATATAGATGGGCGTGACGATGAAAATACTATTTCACATTCACTGTTGACATATGACACCACTGGCCAGTACCTGAAGAAACTACTATACTTGGCAGGAATATTTCTTATGTATCATTAACTTTCCTCCAAAAGAATTTAAAGAAAAAGCAGTAAGCTTTTGCTAAGAGTCAACTCGGCCACTCGACGGTGTTCGTTCATTTAAGGCCGCCCACTTTCAGGCTTTTCAGCTCTCAAACTCATTAATGACTAACAGTGGCCCCAACAAATCTAGCATAAGGAATCTAATGATCAATAGCACTTAAAAGAACGTTACTATCCGGGCCTTTAGATGCTACGAGACAATGTTATGGATGCAAGATAAATGATTGGCTTCATTGTACTGAGTTCCACCAGCGAAGTTCATTTTAGTGGAGGAGAAGTGGAGCGTAAGACGTATCCCCAAGAAACACCTATCTTATCTTTCTTGTCTAGAATTTGCATGTCTAGCAAATCCAAACCGGAATTATATTGCTGTAAGATTATGGGACTGCAGTTATAAGTCTCAAATGAGATAGATGACTCAGAAACAGGAAGGTTCTTGTTGAAATATATAAGCCCCGCAAAATAAATAAATATCAAGTCAGCTGCAGTCAGTTGGTGTGATTCTGTTTCCAGTAGAACAGGCTTGGAGTTGGATGGTCAGTGAAATGATATCAATTACCTCACTGTCAAAGGCACAATTGAAGTTGATCATCAAAATGGTTAATACCCAGTACCATTCGATGTATGGAAATGCTAATTAAGATATTGACCGTATTAAGCGTACAAGCCCCAAATGAAGCTGTTGTCAGAGAATATCCTAGTGCGGAATGACTTTTGCTTTCTACCCACGATGAGAATTGGCGATGGAATGCGTTATAACTTTATAGCTGAGGCAATTCAGGTAGGATTAAGTGCTTAATCGAATTCGTGTACACTTGGAAGATAAGGTGGGCTAAGTGGCTTTAGTCATTCAATGTGCTACGTAAAGTAGAGAAGCCACTATAAAATTGACAAGTACAGTTTTGTTTGTTCTTCTTAGTTGGCCTTATTCTATGTCAACAATACGATGACATGTATGAGTTTATAAGGATGACCTCATCAGTAGGAAAATGTTACTTTGAACATATGTCAGTTGTAGGTGCGTTGTGCTAAACTACCTTTCTTTAAGTGGAAGAATTTTAATACGAAGTTATGATATCATTTCCATTACTGATAAGAATAAATCACTTTATGGATTTTACTTTTGCTTTTCAATAGATTAAAGGACAATTTCGCTTCTTCCATAATTATTATTTTTCAATTTTTTATGTTGTTTTTGATGAAACTCGCGTCTTGTATTCTTGTTTTTGAAACTTACTACTGCCTTATCAGTTAAGTAATTAATTGTATTTGTAATATGTTAATAAATATGGATGTTTGGATCTTTCATTTTCTACTCATACATGATGAGACTAATTTATTATAATTCCACGATAATCACACTTACTATATAATTCATACGATTAATGATAAGTCCTAATTATGTTATATTTTTAGTATGATTTTGAGAGTATTTTACTTGTGTTTAGATAGTTTTTATTGGATTTGATACTCATTGTGACATATATTTTTATTTATAAGCATTATTGTAGCTCCAAAAACAATGAATGAATTTAGACAAGCTAAATTTAAGTTAGAGAAGTTTTTGATATCATTGCTAGAGACTAGAATATAAGGATCATTTTATTTTTAATAATATAATCGTGTTTTTTTATTTATTTTAGAATTATCTTTCTTGATCTTATGTCTGTTGGCTTAATTTTAGGACTTAAGTACTTGAGTTACAACAACTAAACATAGTGACAAGATAATATAGAGGATTATGTCAGATCATCACTTATAGGAATATAATCTAACATTATTAGGACACTAGTTGTTGGACCCCGCTTCCGGAGCCCAATTCTTTTGCGAAAACATGAAACCTTAAGCGTGGCTATTACCTCGAATGGTTCATTCATTGACCCTTATTGGACAATTATCAATTCATATTCATTACTAAGATGCTCCATGGCGTACCCATAAAAACCAGTCACTAGGCTTGAGCTCAATTCGCCTGTTTGTGAATAGAATTTAGAAACCTCCAAATAAAAATATTACATTTGAATTTTTCATATACTCATAGTCCTAAGTGTCTTGTTTGATTTGGCACAAGAATCACCTCAATCGGAGTTCTACAGCTCAAGATATCATCAAAATACCACAATGAACTCATATCTCAAACATGCTCTCCTATCCGACCTCTCACTTAATTTAATGCAAACTCTCTCAATTCAACTCAAATTGATACAAATATTGAACATACTTTGGTGCAACCATCATAACTTTCGTTCTAGACGTCTGATTGACCTAATTCTTAGACGATTAGAAAGTAGACATCCAGGGATAAAACTGTCATGAATACCAAAAATTTAAATTCGGACGATAAGGGGTCCACACAAGTCGACTTATCTAAGAGCGGAGAAGTTTTACGAAAACTGATATAAGTCGACTTGTACTTCACAAGTCGACTTATGGAGACAGACAAGTCGACTTATGCACATGACAAGTCGACTTATGCACATGACAAGTTGACCTATGCACATGACAAGTCGAGTTATGCATATAGCAACTGGGTCTGCTACACCAAGACTTCCCCAACACCACACAAACCACTCCAAACCCATTAGACAACATCTAATAATCATTGAAATTCAACTTCAAA
>JANZLC010000009.1:14395486-14405552 GCA_026413385.1 Erythroxylum gracilipes
ATCTTATTTCGATAACTAGAGAAAAATTTATGGCCAAAATACCGAAGCATGTTCAATGTAACATTTTCCAACTTTTTTAACCTCTAACACTTCATATATAATAGTTCTAACTTCCAAGAACAATTTGGGGTCCAACACTAGTGGAGGTCAATAATTTTGAGATCAAGTCCAACATGATTCAAATAGTTCAATAACTTATATAGGTTACGACTTTCCTAATAAGGGTCCAAACATACACAACAACAAATTTTTGGGCATCTTTTAAACATTTAAGATTAATGGAGTTTTGAAGGATGCTATTTGGCTAAGGTTGTTCCCTTTTACATTGAGGGACAAAGCAAAATCTTGGTGATAGTTCTTACCTCCTAGATCCATTACCACCTAGAATGGACTTGTTGAGATATTTTTAGCTAATTATTTTCCTCTAACATAAACCATAAGAAATAGGAATAACATCTTCTCCTTTTAAATATTAAAAAGTAAAATGATGTACGAGATGTGGGAGAGAAAAAAGGAGTTATTGAAAAAGTATCCACACTATGAGCTAGATTTGAGATTAAAAATATAAAGATTTCACTATGGGTTGAGTCATCCATCTAAATAGTTAATCAATGTATCTTTAAGTGGAACTACTAGCTTTAATGTAACACCCCATTACCATAGGTATATACCATAACATCCTGAGGACATTCAAGTGCATAATCTATAATAATGACATGTTAGAGCAGTTATGTTCTCTTATAAGGCATCATAAAGAATGACACAATAATTAAAAATCCAATTCCTCATTTTCATTTCATAAAACCGAATATGTACATTGTAGTTTTACAATAACACCCATATTCGTACAATAACGAAAACTGATCAGAGTTTACATCTTTGTATACACAACACGCTACATACATGAGGAATTATACAAAAATTTTATCTAGATCCTTTAGTCTCAGCTGACCGACCTTTGAGCCATGTCTTCTATCCAAAATCAGTGCTAGTTCTCTTCTAAATTGACTTAGAAGCTATATTGTCTCTCCCGAACCTGAAATGTCAACGTTGCAATTTTGATAAGTTTTGCAAACTCAATGAGCTACCCATCATCGATGGCTCACTCATAACACATAACACATACAATTCATGTAATCACGTAATTCACATCATTTCACTAATAATCATATAGCATCACATATCACTTTGATCACTTATTTCACATTCCACATTCAGAGCAGTCAAATAGTTCATTTTGATCATTTAAAACATACATATCAATTATAAATGCAATGCACATGAGAGTCACTTTCAATTATTACTTTGTTGTGACCGAATGCCTTTTTATTGGCCCATATCTCTTGTAGATATCAGGCTTGTTTTAGATATTATCCTATATCCCTTAGTAGATACTAGGTATATTAACAATTGAGCTATAGGCTCTTACCATATTCTGAGCTTTAAGTTCTTTTTTGGTGGCTACTCCGGTCACAACAGCCTTTATACTATCATGCATTCATGTAATGAAATGCATCATATTCACATATTTTTAATTAGTCACTTGATTTCAGTTTCACATTCACATTCACATTTATCATCGGACCTTAGTCTGAAATTCAACAATAATGTTGAGTATCACTTATTTTGTTAAATTCATATACAAGGAGCACTTCCAATATGTTATTCATGCATCACACACCTCAGACATTCAATGTCCGGAATCAACACTATCACATTCACATAATAATTCAATACAGAATTTAAAACAAACAATTAATCAAGTGAGACCATCTAGGCCACTCATAGTTTACTCTAGATAGCTATTTCCTCGAAGTCTCGGCAACGTCTGAATGTTGTCGCTCTAAATGCTCTTCTATATCATGCAACATACACATTTACACACATTACAACTTTACACAATTATATAAGTATTCATTTATGCCAAATATGTAGATGGATTATGTACAATACATGCTTAATGGTAATCTCAGGTATATTTTCTTTATTCACATCTCATGATCATTCATACTTCAAAACTCATAGATGTCTACTTTGAACTTAGGTTTACACCCCAATAATACAAACTTATTATAAGTTCATCACTCAATTCACTTGATTATTGAAACGTCATCAATCAATCATTATCAATCCTTTCCTAATGAATTCAGATGACCATGAAATTTGGTGGAAAGGAAGGTCAATGTGTGAGGAGTTCATGGTTTAAATTTCAAGTCAGTCAGAGGTCTAAACAAGAAGTTGGTCAAAAGAGTGAAGGGTGTTCAAAATCGTGATAGTGAGAGTGTATGCTTTTTGACAGTTTTGAACACCCTTCACTCTTTTGACCATTATGCACGATTATGCACTGCCTGTTGAATCCTCTCTGTCACGATCATGCTTGTGCACGATCGTGCACTACCCGATGTCTCCCTTCTGCCACGATTGTGCTTGTGCACGATCGTGTACTACCTGATAACTCCTCTCTGTTGTGATCATGCTTGTGCACAATCGTGCAACTCCCCTAAGGTTTCCTCTCTGTCACGATTATGCTTGTGCACAATTGTGCAACTCCTCTGAGGTTTCCTCTCTATGCACGATCGTGCAATACCTGGCAGCTATTCTTAAAACAAAATTTTGGGTCAATTTTGAATGGCCATTTTGACAAGGAAAAAAAGTAATTAGGTAATACATTCTTCTAAAAAAAATGTTCCCATATGTCTTAAGTTTCTAATAACACCAATTTCATGCAGTTTGGTTCAGTATTCTACAAGATATACTTAAAATACTACAAACTGGTCCCAAACGACGACAACACACTGTACTCAACTTAAAGCCAAATTTTGAAATCCTTAAAGACAAAATTAAAATTTGATTTCTGCATGAAAAATATAGCCATATGTCTATAATTCAATCTATACTTAAAATCATCCCATTTGGATATCTACAGATCAAGATATGGCCAAAATACAGATGTATGTTCAGTGAAAACACTCCATCTAACATATTCCAACAAACTTCATCATCATTTTCATCCTAGTTCATCTCTTTTGCTTAGTCTATCATTTCTAGCTTATGTCTTCATTATTTCCTCTTCATTCCTACTTTCATTTAAGCTCAATTTCAATCACAAACAAATCATATTTTATGTTCGATCATAATACCAAAAATAGAACATATCATATACACACATTCATCATATTTTTTGCACATGTTCATCTTCATTACACCTTTATTTCATCTCTAACTTATCATTTTAATTTACCTCTTTTCAAAACGCCACACTAATCCTTTTCTTTAACTCTAGACTCATTTTAGTTCACCTTAATAACAACTTATGAAATAATAATCATCATAAACCCAAAAACAAAACTCCAATATGTTCATTTCTTTACCCACCTTTCAACATATATAAAACACCATTTTATGATCAAGTCATCAATCTCAAATTACTCATCATATTAGTTTCATTTAACACTATCCATGATGATTGAAGTATAACTTACTTGATTTGGCTTCAAAATCTTCAAACTCTTCAAGAACACTAGGAAGCTCTAACTTCTTATACAACTCACGTACAACATCATGGAGGTTGGGAGGTTTAGGTTTTCTTGTGGAAAATGAAGAAGACAACAAGGTGAGAGTAGCAAGTGAAAGATGAGAGAGCTAGGTTTACATTGATAGTGCAAAAAGACAAGTTCGTAAGTGAAGAAGAAAGCCACGAAGAAGATAAGAAGAGATATTAATTAATTAAAAGACCAATTACAAAGCTAATCCTTCACTCGAAAGAGTTTCGTAGGTTATGGCATATGGTGTGGCAAGTGACCTTGCCACATGTCACTTTCTTATAGACTCTCCTTGGTCTTTTATTTAACTAATTCAATCAACTCCAATTTCTACTCCAATTTTCTCCCAATTTTCAATGACACTTGTCAATATCCCAAAGTCATTTTTCAAAATGTTCACTATCATTTGACTCTTATTTCAACTACCATTTATCAATTATCTTGCCACTTGGCATTTTTCCTAATATAAAAATTCCCATAATTTTCGAAAATATTCCAAATTCCACCAAAAATTCTAAATCAATTATTATACTCTCCAAATCAATTTTCAAGACAAAATATTCACTAATCACATCATAATCATATTTATAAATCAGTTATACCCAGAAAATGTCAATGAATGCATGTACAATTATTTTAATGTGTGCAAAAATTAATATTCACATGTGTGTGTATGTTATAATATGCATGAGCATGAAATGCACTTTCTAACTTCTCAATAATTTCTCATGTACACTATTCTAGGGTTCTAACCCTAAACATGAGATAACGGGATGTTACATTTAAAACTCTTACAGAACTGCAAGAGCTTAATAAAAATATTGCCATAAATAATTATTAGTTGGACAATTCAAGGTTGAAGCCAAATCAGGTGGTATTATAATATAGATGTGGTGATAGCATAGGAGGTGAAATTAGAATCTTTGAGCCAGAAGATTGGCAATAGAAGTTAGTAGTTTAACCTTCATAAATGATGAAATATGATATTTATGGTTGTTAGACACTCTAACTATGAATATTAGGTGCCAAACAACATATGAGAACTTACTAAGCTAGTTAATTTTATAAGGGAATTAGTTTCAAAATAACCCTATACTAATATTTATAATCCTAGGTGGAAAATTAACCTTAAATTTTATGTAGTAATCAAGGACGATATTGAAAAGTGCCTCCATTATAATTTTAGTAACAAAAGTAGCAATTAGGTAAGCTAAGTTTTGAGAAGCTCATGAAAAAATTCATTATTGCATCTGAGGCTTGCTTCTATAGTACTAAAGCTTCTTTTCTAAATCAACAATCCTATATACATAATCTATAGAGTTAGATTGAACAACTTACTACATTTGTCCTTGAAAGGGAGTAAGCTACTTTTGTCTGGCGATATCAATCAAAATCTAATAGAGAAAGTGAATATGATAACTTTAAGGAGTAGAAAGAAGCTAAAAGTTAATAGAAAAGGCTATTATAAAAAGAAAAAAAAGGATGAGGAGAAGGAAGAAGAGAATAAGGAGGGACCAAAGAAGAAATTTGTTAAAGATTACAAATAAAAAATTTCATACTCAGGTAGGCTTGAGATGAATAGTAAAGAGGATAAAATTGGTAAGCTTTTAGAGTTTTTTTTTAACAAGTACATATTTACATACCTTTTGTTGAAGCTCTTTGATAGATTCCAAAATATACTAAATACTTAAAAGATCTCTTTTTTAATAAAAAGAGACTCGAGGAATTATTGATGGATACTTTAAGTAAGGAGTGCTCCTCCATTTTACAAGGAATTTTTCTATTCCTTATAATATTGGTAGACTATTAATTGAAATAGTATTAATGGTAATTTGATGTCATATGGTCTAAGAGATAAGAATTAAGTGAACCTAAACTAACTAGGATGAGCACCTAATTAACAAATAGGTTAATTAAGTACCTTAGGGGCATTATAAAAGATATTTCAGTTAAGGTTGAGAAATTCATCTTTCTTGTTAATTTCTTGGTTTTGTATATGGAAGATGATGTAAAGCTCCCTTGATCTTAGTATGACCATCCTTAATTACTATTCAAGTTATGATAAATGTGGATAATGATAAATTAACCTTAAGGGTAAGGAATAAACAAGTAGCTTTTAATATTTCTAAAGCCATGAGACATCCCCTTAACAAAGAAGACACTTGTTTCTTTATAGATGTGATTGATATTTAAGTTTATCATATTTATAGGGAATAATCACAAAAGATATGTTGGAGACTTGTATCATCATGAAGAAAAGGAGATAGATAACTTACTCTAGTAGAGCATTTGATATATTTGGAATCTAATGAGCCTATAAGGAGGAAGAGGAGATTGAGAGACCGAAGAAAAGTAGAACCAAGACTTCATTTAAGGAGCCACTAGGTTAACGAGCTTAAGTAAGGAGTTTAACTAAAAGACTTATCAAAAAGCAATTATTAGGGGGCAAGCTAATGATTTAGATGTTTTTATTTCAATTTATTAGCTTATAGGAAATTTAGCATTAGTTTTAGTTTTTTTTTAAATGTTGGCTTTGTCAAATCTATTTTAAGTTAAAAGTAGTTTTAAAGTCATGGATTTATGTATATTTGATTTTTTTTCATTATTAGATTTAGATTATCTTACCAAGAGTAAGGTTTAGTTAAGTTTTGCAAGCAATATAATTAACATGACATCCAATACAAATCTCTATTTTTACATGTGTTATGTAACTTTCCTACATGTCTCCAAAAAGTGAGCTAACAACTAAAAAAATCTAGTGATGGATTAAAGATTAAAGATTAAGGATTATTGATGATACTGGATAAGGTTGACATTCTTTTTTATTATTATGAGAGTACCAATTATCCCAAATTTTCTTTTTTCCCTTTATTTTCTAGCTTTTTGTTGCTCTTCTATGTCATATACATTAGGGACAATATACAACCTAGACATGAGGGAGGGAATTAATTACTTATGTTGATAAATTTTGTTATAATTAACTTATTAAGGAATCATTTTAGAAAAAGTTGACTTTGAAAGAATATTGATTGAGATAATTCATTACAAGTTTGGTTGTTATTATGGTTTAATTTGTTTAAGCAAATAGTTATCAACTTTTATGATTAAGTTGTTTTTAATTTTCTTTATTAAATGTAAACATAGGTATTTGATTTGCACTATGCACTTTTTATATATATTTTAGACATATAATTGATTTAGAATTGAATTCCTTTTAAGTATTTTAGTATTCCAAAAACAGGAAAAGAAGTTTTGAATAATTGAGCATTACATAAGTTCATTATGTTGACTTCAAACCAAGTAAAAAGTTAAAACGTTATACTAGTAGTCATTTATAGCTATGATTTAATTAAAAAATTAGAAGTATTCATGACAAGGTGTTTAGACTCGATTAAATGACTTTTTAAATAAGCCTCTAAATGCTTCGAAGTTAATTTAAATTTATTATTTTGCTTTTCTTTCAATAAACGTTATGAAAATATTTGAAAGTTGAAGAATCTTTCTAATATATGTTCACTTTATACATTAGGTTGAATTTTGTAAGTTAAGATGGAATCTGGTGTTGAATTGAATTGCTCTGTTACTTGATGCAAGCAGTCAAATGCTTAGTAATTAATGAACTTTGTATTTTAAATGAAAATAGAGAGTCTTAATTAATATGATTAATTTGCTAAATTCATTTTTAGAGTTAGCATTTACTTAAATTAATAGTAATGAAATTGACTTGCTCAAAGGTAAGTAAATACTTAAGTATCGATAATTTGATAAGTGCTAATTATGTTATATTTTTATCATGATTTGAGAATGTTTTACTTATGTTTGGATGATTTTTATTAGATTTGGTACTCATTATAACTTATATTTTGTTTACAAACTTTATTTTAGTTCTCTAATAAAGAAGAAATGAATTCAAGCAAGTTAGAGACAATAGAAGTTTTATCATAATTTAGTGCACGGGGTGAACATGGACCTATAGGTCAAACATAGATCCCAGTTCATCCTCTATAGGCTATTAGTGTATTTTATGTACAACTTATGTAAGCAGCAAACAAATAAGGCCTAAACACAAACATATGTTCATAAGCTTTAGACTCGTATTCTTAAGATGAAACCTTGAGTGTATAATGTAGGAGTTACTAAACCAACCAAAGTTGATATGGATCGTGTTGGACCCCGAACTTTTCCTAAAAATTCAATTTATTAAATGAAATTAAATGTTGAATTGTGGTGAATATTTGGAAATTTAATGAGGAAATATGGTATGATTTCTTGTAATGAATGAAAAGTATGAATGAATCTATGAGCATTTGATGAAATGAAAGACATTAGAGTTTTCTTATGTTTTGCATATGTTTAATCAAAATGTGATGTTGGATAGTTGTGAAAATGACAAGAAGAGTAATATTATGGATGTTGCCTTTTTGAGATAATTTCTTGACTTATGTGGATTGATTGGCTTCCTTAGCCTTCTTGAGAATGATGGAGGATTTGTGTAGCTTTAAAATGATGTATCCTAGATTATGTCCGGATGTGGAACTTAGAGAATGTGAGTTATGGAAATTGAATGTAGGTGCTGTCAAGATGAAATATGTGGGCAGAAACTTTGAGTGAAGTTTTGTCCCTCATAGAGTTAGAATTTGACTAAAAGATCTCTTAAAGATTGTAGTCTAGGTTTTGATCTTTTTATTGATGTATAATGTACTATTTTTGGGTGTGGAGATTGAAAGATGTGAAATTTGAAAGTTTGGATATTGTTTCGGTGATTTTTAACAGGGAAGAAAATTTGATTGAAAAATTGACTTAGCTAGAGGTTGAAGTTGCTTTGAAGTTCTTCATAAAGTTTTAGATTTTGTTTTGATCTTTCCATTGATGTAAAGTATGAAAATTTTGGGCTATGAAATAGGAAGTTATGATGTTTAGAAGTTCTGATGCTGTTTAGGATGCAAATTGTAGGTCAGTCATCGTTTTTGTGAACTTTTGACCCCTTTAGAGACCGAGCTTGTTTTTGAGTCCTTCATGAAAATGGTAGAGCTATCTTTTATGTTTCCAGCGATACCAAGTTTGTAAAATTTGGAGCTCTGGGTCAAAAGTTATGAAGTTCACAAGTTTTGGCACTGTTTATGGGGGACTTATCGATCGGTCACAATGGAGTAAACTTTTGACCCCCTTTAGAGACCGAACTTGCTTTTGATTTCTTCATGAAAATAGTAGATCTGTCTTTTATCTTTCCATCGGTATCAAGTTTGTAAAATTTGGAGTACGGGGTCAAAAGTTATGAGCGTTAGAAGTTTGAAGGTCGGTCATGCGAGGACCGCTCGGCAGGGCCAAGCCCCCGAGCGAGGGCTCTGGGCGATCGCCCGCACGGGCGCCCAAGTGCCTAGCTGGGCGATCGGTCGCTTGGCTAACCAATCGGTCGATCCGACCTCACTCTACTCTTTTGTCCATAACTTTTTCATCCGATATCTGATCGATCTAATTTTCAAAGCGTTGGATTCTTAAGACATTTTCCTATCTTTCCATACTATATTGATCAGTCTTAATATTAAATTGAAAAAGATTAAGTTGATCAAAGTGAGAAGACTGGTTGAAAAAGTCTGGACATGGTTCAGTATTTTGGTGATATCTTGAGCTATAGAGCTCAAATCGATCTGATTCTTGTTTTTAGTTAAGCTAGAGACATGGGACTACAAATATTCTGAAGGAGCCGAACGACAATTTCGCCTATAAGACTTTCAATTTCTGGAGTGAAGTTAGTTGTAGTATTAAGTCTTGGCTTAGTTTTGGTCTGAAAGTGTTTTGGCCATAATTTCTTCATTTCTGAACCAAATTGAGTGTTTTTAATGTCATTATAAAGATAAGACATAGAGGAACATTTCTCTAGAAGGAAGTGTTATCGAATTGTTTCATTTACCTGACCAAAATAAGGAGTCAAGATGTCAGTTTTTAAGGTAAAAAGGAAGGGCATTGTTGGAAGATCACTTAAGGTTTTAAGTTATAAGGCTTATATGTAAGGGCATAAGGATCTTTTCTCATTCATTAATGGCAGGTTGGTAAATAAGAAGAGTGGGCTCTAGTATAAATAGAAGTGATGCACGACAGTTAGGGAGAAAAGAAACAAAAGAAAAGAAAGAAGAGAGAAGAGTGAGTGTTCGGTGGAAATGGAGAGAAAAGAAAGAAGTGAGTTAGGGTTTTGATTTTCTAAGTTTCCAAGAAGGATTTTGATGTTTCTTCATGAAGGAAAAATGTGGAGGATGATGAGAGCTTCCATCCAAGCCAAGAAATTCTTTGATTTGTGAAGGATTAAGGTAAGAGCAATTTTGAGTTGTTGGATTTTTGAAAGGATTTTGGTTTAGATAGCTTAAGAAACCTATGGGTTTAAGTTTTCTAAGATTAATTTTGGTGTTATGCCTTATGTGATGTTCAATTTTGGATTTCTATGGATTAGGGTTTTACCATTGATGAAGGAAATTAGAGAAGTTAAGAAAAGGGAAGAGAAGAAGCATTGACAAGTATTCAAGCATGGA
>JANZLC010000009.1:14434547-14445269 GCA_026413385.1 Erythroxylum gracilipes
GATGGATGATCTTCCTTCTTTCATCACTAAAACTGAAATTGACATGTCATTTTAGGTTATTGGTCTTTTCATATAGCTATCTTAAAACAAATGAGAAGAGTCTCATTTAATGGCTTCTTGATTAAAGAAAGGTGTGATGCATTGGATGCTCTTCTCTTCTTTCTTTTCATGCATAACCGAAATTGACAAGGTGAAAGAGGGGTGTTCTTTCATTTTTGGACTCTCTCTCCTTTCTTGCATGAGTGTGCCGAAATTTGCACGAGAAGTGTCTCATTTTTGGCTCCTTTCTTCTAAGAAAAATCTTCTCCAAAGTTTTTTGCTCCTCTCCCACCAAAGGATCTTGTTAACCAAGTTGTCCAAGAAGAACAAGTAGTAGATCGGATTGGTTGAGGATACAATATCGAGAAGAGGAAACAATAACAAGAAGAAGAGGATACATCATCTTGGAGAGGATACATTGTCGAGGATAGGATAGTACAGCAAGGAGTTAAAGCTGTAGCGAAGGAGTTGGTAGTATAATCTCCATCTTATTCTTATGTTAAATATTATCCTTATACCATATCATGTATGGTAGCATGTTGATTTGGTTATCTTACTTCTGCTGTGTTATGATTTCTAAAAAAGTTTTGAAATCTACCGTTTAACCAAATCTTGCATGTTTTATTTTCCAATCCAACACGAGCCCCTTGGTTGTCAAGTCGTTATACTCATGCATAATTAAAGAGTGATAATTTCCTATTTTATCATATAAAATTTATAGTAAGCTCAATACTATATAATCTCTTGATTGTCAGGTCGTTTTTATTAGTATAGTTTAATTTATCCGCCCAAGTGACAGAGAATTAATTAATTTTATATTCCCTAAGTAGTCTAAGCCAAAAGTATAAAATTAATTTATTTTTTCTCACACATGCATCATGTGCAATAGAAAATATTATTTATCCTTGAACTACAAGTCACTTGATTATCAGGTCATTCCTTGAAAAAAAAAATTATTATCTACTTGGGTGGAAAATCCTTTTTGATTAAATCTCATATATTATATCAAAATAAACTCAACAATTTTAAAAGGTCAAGATTTCATGTTATTAAACAAATTTTTAATAACATTAGTGATCATATCACATGTTCGGACAATATTCGTATAAGAAACTCATTTATTTCCTACACGTACGGAAACGGAAAAATGAAAGACTCTTATTATACTCATCTCTTCATTTTGGTTTTAAACGTATAATAAAAAAAAAATCAAAGCAAGATGACCCTTCACCATCCAACCTACTCTTTTTCATTTGCTCTTTAAACCATACATTTATGATAAAAACTAGCAAAATTTTAAAGGTATTTCAAAAGCTTTTAAAACCGTGTTCTGTCAAAAGCTTTTCACCAAAAGCCTTTAAACAACCACTTTGTATTAAATGTGTCGGGTCATGTTATGTTTTTATGAACTTTGCTCACTTTTTTTTTAAAAAAAAAAGATTTTTTCTTAAAAAAACGCAACATATGTCAAGACTTTTAACCAAAACCTTTTGTAAAAAAACTTTTGCACTAATCATGGATACAACATCTATTAAATGCTTAAATGAGTTTGTCCTTTTTATGTGAAATTGGTTTCACAGTGGAGCTTTTAACCATTGGTGTCTGTTATGTAACATGTTTAACTTACGATTGCTATCTCTAATTTCAACATAAAATGAAGAAAGAATACGGATGTTTTCTAACTTGCTTTGAAATGCTTATATGCTTAAAGAACATGAAATGATAGTTTTCGATTTTCGTGAAACTAATTTCAACATAAACTCAAGATGTTATTATGCAAATTAAATGAACAACTTTCAAAGTGTTAGAATAAATAACACAATAAAATACACAATTATTGTTATTGGTGTTTTTTAAGTTTTTTTTGGCCAATAGGTCTTTTTTAAGTATGATGTAAATGCAATACTATCTCTGATACTAATTTAAGGATCAAATACGCATCGGAAATAAAAATACAATCTTATATTCATCTATTGCGTTTAACAAATATATTAATAATAAGAACAGGTAAAAATAAATATCTAAAATTTGTGAGGAATAATCAATACTTAACTTCGAAAATATGAAGTTTTTAATACACTCCATACTAAAAAAAAACGTCTTATTTTTAACATTTGATATGACTATGATAAAATTTTAAAGAACTCTTTCTTTAAAATTAGAATAAAACAATTTTATCTCTTTTCTCGTGTTTATATTCAAGTCCAAAAACGAGAGTATAAAAAATTGAAAGAGTATCAAAGGCTTACTCTTTTCTTCGTAAGTGTTTTTTTCACACTTAACTTACAAAACACCACTTGATAAGTCTTTTTAACGTTTTTTTTTTCAGAACTTCAATGAACCTTTTTCACAACCAACGTTTCTTTATTTCGTTTTAGTTAAACATAAATCCAAAACAATAACCACCAAATGCAAATACCATCTGACGTCTTTTGCTCTCCTTCTATAAAATAAAATAAAATAAATTATTTTATTTTGTTTTATTCACTTATTTTGTACAAGAAAATTTTCACTATTAATTATATTTTCTGTGCTAGCAAAAAATATAATAATATATCATATAAATTTTTTAATAAATTATTTCATAATAAATTAAATAATCATAAACAAGAAATATTACATTTGTAAGTGTGTGACCATTTAGGTTCATTACTAAGCTGATAGTAATTAATCCAATTAATTACAATCAAGATTGGCGTCTAACAACACTACTCAATGGCTGAATAGTGTGAAGTAACAATCTTATAAAGATAGAATTTGGTTAAGGATAATGTATTATTTCTTTCCATTACTACAACTCCGAATTATCTTAAGGTGTGGTTTAACTGTCAAACCCTATTAGATAATCAACTATATTACATGTCGATTATTAATGATTGCTGAATGACTTAAGAATAATGTCAAGGTTTTGAAACAACCATTAAGATCAATGATAACATAAAACTCAAACTCATTATCTAGATTCAATGGATCCCATCTTGACTCACCACTAATTAGATAAATACTTAATTATATCCAATAATCATCCAAGTGACATTTTACATACTAGGTATCTGACATTAAAACATAATAAGTGACATATTGATTACTATGATGATTTCAGGTTAAAGGAAAAATATACATTTAAATTCTTATGAGAATATCCCACTTGACAGTTCATAGGTAATATTAACTATTTGGAATTCTCAATTTGGTCAGTTAAATGATCATATCTTCATATACATAATCTATATATATAACTTAGTAAATGAGATCTACTAATATCCATCCAATAGATACTATTACATACATATTAATATAACCGGATTATTAAAGTTCTTATTTGATGATCCTATGATCAATAATATTTTTAAATTAAATCTTAAAGATTTGACTCTTATTATCATAATTTCTATTATAATGGTAAGTATATAAATTTAATCAAGAACCTATCATATTATAATAAAAACAATAAATATAATATGATAATATAATCATTTGCCATATTTCCTAATAAAGTTAATAATTAAAAAAATGTTCAATCTATTAAATGGTGATTAGATCGTGGTAATAATTCCAACAGATAGCAGTGGCAGCTCATTAATAGGGAAGTGGAAGAGTTGCGAACCTCGCCAAGAGATTTATATGGACTTCCTTATGTTTAGAATATGGCAAGATTTTCACTGCCAAGCTAACTTGGCATGCACAAGTCCAGTGAAACTAGCACCAGCCATTAGGCCACCTACCTCTAGGGTCCATTCTGGGGATGCGAAATATCCATAATCTTCTTTTTGATGGTCCCAACATAGCCTGACGTCTTGGCGAAAACGTCGATTTGGACATGAGTCGTTTCCTGATGCTACTTGGTGTGGATGGCACTTCGTAGAATCTCTTGGTCCTGCGCCTAGGAGTTTGAGGCATTTCAAAAGATGTGTAGGGGCTAGGCTTGAAGGGAAATTCATATTCTGATGTGCGGGCCTGATCAGCCAAATGATTGGTGTGATTACCATCCCCTCTTCGATGTATCTCGTCGAGTTTGAGTACACCTGTGAGCCTCAAGTACTTTTGTTCAAGTGACTCGGTGGGTATGTCTCTTGCTAACAAGGGTGACGCACCACCCCAGTGGTTGGTTCCAAGTGAAGGATGGTGGGGTGTTCTAAATTCTACGAACTCTCTTTGCCCCATACTTCTACGAGTTGGTATATTCTGCAACTTCTCTTTATATATGTGTCATATATTCTTGATGATCTTGGAAGATGTGTAATTGAATTTTAATATCGTCAGGTTTTTTGGATGGTTTGGTAACCGGACAACAGCATTAAGTTAGACCAAGGACTTGAACATGAGCATATAAGTAACAGACTAAAAATGCTCTTAAGCTCATAAACATTAGTTCATCATGGCATATGGTTCGATTTCATTGGCTAGAATTGTTTCTACATCGGATTAATAAGCTTGTCCAAATGGTTTACAATGTTAACTATAGCAGTATATTGGAAAGCAGAGATAACTGGTAGTTTTAAGGACTGCATCTACACCCAGAAGTACAAAAGGCAGCCTCGTAATTTTCAAATGTGGAACAATGTAATAATATTTTAATCATGTACTCAAGTAGCCATTTAGCGGTATCTCCAGGCGAGCAAATCTCCGAGAACGGGACAAGACTGATCAATAAATTAGAGTAGGTGAACGTTGTCTTCTCTAGATTGTCAATTCCTTGTCCTATTGATGCTGGAATTTGTTTTCTCAGGAAAGATACTTTGAAGCTTACCGGATACTGAACTTGTTATTTGGTTATGATATAATACAGTGTTATTACTGTAATGTTATAAAATTACAAAAATATCTCCAAATTTTATAAAATTGCAAGACAATCCCTTATTATATTATATTAGATAATTTTTTACTTTACTTCAATAATAGCTTAAGAAATCATGGCAATATAAATTTGAACAACAAATATTCTTTATTTTTATTAATATTATTTTTCACATATTTCTCATAAATTAATATGAGAAAAAGATCATTTAACTCTCATATAGATACAAAATTAATAATAATACAACGTAAAAAATATGCTTGTATAATAAGTAAATTTAATTTCAAATATTATCTTTTTTAAAATAATAATTTCATTCACAAGCCCTAAAGAGTAGCCAGAAACTTAATGTAACACAAAGTTGCTAAAGAGACAAAAGGTACTAAGGATGTAACAAAAATAGCATAACATGTTAAGAAATGAGACTACTTAAAGAAAACAACTATTTAATCTAAGTTCCAACTTCTTCTAAGAGAGACGCTCAATTTTTGTGTAAGGTTATAAGCCACTATAATTTCTCTGAGACAACAACTCACTCTATGAGCAAGAACATACTTCTCAGATTTAAAATTTCTAAAAATCCTTCTTTCATTCCAAATGGAAGTATACAATGCAATAAGACAAAGGCTTAAGCATATCTGATCTTTCCTCAATCTTCTATATTGATTATCAGCCCAAACTAGGATTTCATTCCAGTTATTGTAGGGACAATCCAAGTTCAAATAATGAAGCATTCTGGCCTAAATAGAGGAAGAGTAGCCACATTGAAAGAAAAGATGAGAGGTAATCTAAAGAACCAAATTACAAAGGCAACAAACATGATCAATTGAAATCTTAAGCCTGTCTTTTGTTTTCAATCTACCTTTGGTAGCTAACCATGTGGTAAAAGAGGCTTTAGGCATCAATGATCGTTTTCAAACAATGTTATATCAAGAAACATAAGGAAGATAGGGTCTAATAGCTTTTAGACATAAGGAATTGGAGAATTCCCCATTGCTTGTGGAGTTCCAGACAACTTTATATTTCAAAAGGTGGTTAGGTAAATGGGTCGGAAGATAAGAAAGCAATCTATCCATACCTCTTTCAATGGCTAGCCAGGAAAACTGATCAATATTTTTGGAGACTCTAGCATAAGTTGGAATTCTAGTTATAAGGGATGAGATTTCACTTCTTACAGATAGATGACTAAGAGGGCATCAACTATCAAACCAAACCACGTGTCCGCTCCATTTCTAATATGTATTTTGAAAAGAGAATAAATGGTTTGTCTTTTCCTTAGCATATGGATAAAAGGCCAAGAATACTGCTTTTCCTTTAAATGCCAAAAGATGGATTCTTTCAGGTAGAATTCATTAGTCCACTTACTCCAAAGTTTCCTTATCATTGAAGAGTCTCTATATCCTTTTTGGCACTAGCACTATTTGTATCATGTTAATCGAGACAAATCCTAGGCCCCCTTTATGCTTTTCCAACGTAACTCCTATTGAACTTCAGAGCCTTTAGGATTGTCATATTTACCAATGTAAAGAAAGTTCCTCTAGCATTTCTCCATCTCTTCATTAATTTCTTTGGAACGAATAGATGTGAGCTCCAATAAGTATGATGATTTGTCAAAATAGATACAATGAGATGAACCTTGCCCGATTAAGAGAGTGCTCTATTTTTCCAAGCATTGATTTTCCTTTTGAAATTCTTCAATAAAGGGAGGTAGTCAATGAACTTAAACTTCTTTAATAAAACAGGGACTCCAAGATGTTTAAAAGGCAAGCTGCCAACATTCAATTCACATATATTCCTTAACCTTTCAACATTGGTAACATCATAGGAAAAGTAAAATCTTACTTTTCGGTAAGTTGACACTGAGGCCAAATATTTTGCAAAATTTCTAAAGAGATTTTTGAAGAATAGATATGGAAGTGTGATGAGCCCCACAAAACAATATAAGGTCAACTGCAAAACTAAGATGAGTAGGCTAAAAATCCTAGCATTTGTTGTGAAATCTAAACTCAAGATTATTAGAGATATTTTTCACAAAGATTTTGTTGAGAATCTCCATGGAAATTGCAAACAAGTAAGGTAACATTGGGTCATCTTGTCTTATCTCATTAGAGCCATTGAACCTACTGTTTAGGACAACATTACTGACTACTCTAAAAGAGCAAGTAAAGATAAAATTTTAATCAAATGAATGAATTTCATAGGGAAACCAAACCATTCCTAATTATCCAATAGTAAGTTCAAATTCAAGTTATCAAAAGCCCTGAAGAATTCCAATTTGATTGCACAACTATTTATGCATTAGTTAGCATTGTATTCCTTTATGAGCTCTTGAACCAATAAAATATTGTCAGAGATACTTTTGCCAGAAATGAAAGAACCTTGTGATTTGTGTATAAGATGTTGAAGTGGCACCATTAATATGTTGGCTAGCACTTGGATAACACTTTGTAAATAGTGTTATAGTAATAAATGGGACAAAAGTAATTGATAGAAATAACATTGGGACTCTTAGGAATCAAACAAATAAAGGTAGCATTAATTTCTTTTAGAAGCTTCTTAGAATTCAAAAATTCTTGAATCACTTCAATTAGTTGTGTGCTAGTGATCTACCAGGTAGATTAGAAGAAGTAAGAGTTAAAACAATTAGGGCCAGGAGACTTACTAGGACTAAGACTGAAGAAGACATTCCTTATTTCTAGAGAAGAAACAGGCATTTGAATCCACTCCAGAGAGTCCTGAGGTAAAGAGGGACCAATTAGATCAATAAGATCTTGGATATTGCACCTCCCAGTTGGCCTAGAGTCAAGCAGATTGGAGTAGAAATTAAGAGATAAGTCCTCAATAGAAGAGATATTAGAAATCAACAGACCATTCTTATCCAATAAGGCATGAATTCTATTATTATTTCTTATTGCCAAGATATAATTATGAAAGAATTTAGTGTTAAATTCACCATCTCTAAGCTAAGACACTCTTGCCTTTTGTAGAAGAAGAGAATTATATTTAATAAGTTATCCATTGTAATTCTTTAAATTTCTGATTTTTTCAAATTTTAAGACAAGGTTATTGGGGTGGAGGTAGTATGCTTCTTGAGTATTAATAAGCCCTATCTTTTCTAATTGCAGTTAAGTTGAAGTATTAGGGCGAACAAGCTTAATAAAAGCCTTTAGTTTATTCCTTAGGATTAGGAGTTTTCTCACAAATTGAAATGCTTTACAACCAAGTATCTAGCTATCCTAGACTCCACTAACTAGCTTCATAATCCTTGGAGGATAAAAAATTGAAAAATATGAAAGGAGCTTTTTAAGGAGTCGAAGGGTAAAGATTCTGAACTTTCATGTAAGAATGACCAGAGCACATATTGGGACCCAACAAAGCATAAGAGTTGGGAAACTCACATAACCAGTTTTGGTTAACAAGAATTCTATCAATCTTTTTCCTTTATTACGCATTTGTTTGTTGTTCCAAGTGAATAAGTTACCCAGAAATTTCATATAAAAAATTTCTAGCTTAACGACAACTTCCTCAAATTCTTTGCGAACATTAGAGAAGTTAACTATTTTCCATTGGCCCTCTAAAGAGTGCATTATATAGTTAAAGTCTCTAAAAAGAATCTAAGGTCTGCTAACTAAATAAATAGTGCTAGTGAGTCCTCCCAGAGTTTCATTTTTTGGAAACCCAAATTGGAAGCATAAATGATGGTAATATTAAATGATATGTCAGGATTTTCCAGCTTATAGTATAGGTGAACAAATTGGTCTAAGCTTTTATGGACCACAGCCTGCACTTTGTTCTTGTTAAATGCAAAAACCATTCAACCATTGTAGTGGTGATCATGGTTTCAACCAAAGGACCATTCCCTTCCTAAGAACTTCATAGCTTCTAAAACTTGTGAGCCTTAATTCTTGTCTCAAGTAGTCCCATCAAAATGGTTTTTTTTTATGAACTAAATCTTTAGCATACTTTTTATAGACTTCATTCAATTCTCTTATATTCCATAAAAACATAGCTAAAGGTTATATATTAGGAATCCACCCTTATAGGTTTTCTCCTGTTTCTACCTAATCTTATATTAACAATTAGAGACATTTGAAACCCCATCTCTACTTTTTTTGGAAGACTATAGCCTTGATCATCTTCCTCAATAGATTCTGCTTCTAGATCATGCTTTTCTAAGAACCCTTAATAATAGGTTTTGAATTCATATGCATAAGTAGCTTTCAGGGAATCAATTATGCATCTATTTCTGCCACAGATTCTGAAGGTGCATTTTTTTACTTCTTCTTAATCATTTTGATCAACTTCTACCTCAATTTGACTAGTTGATGCCTCATCAATTCCCATAAGTGTATAATAGTTCCCTAAAATGAACTTTCTCCCAGTAGGCTTCGATGTTTTGTTTCCCATTTGAGGTTTCCAGCTATTGTTAAGTTGCACTCTTATTTTAACCAATTCATCAACATCATTCATCTTCATAACTGAAATTGCATTAGGCCACTCCATTTTGGAGCTAACTTCCACACACATCCTAGCATAGGATATATTTTTTTTCAAGTTTTGCTATGGCTGAATCAAATGCAAGAGGTTTCCCCACCATGTTAGCTAGGAAACTCAATCCATCTAGGGTCCAATACTCTAATGGAATGTTATGAAAAATTGATCCATAAAGGAATAAATTCAGCCTTAAGCCTGTCAATTTCCAAACCTAGACACCATTAATAAACAAACATAGGTTGTCCTCCAATGTGCCAAGGACTAGATTCCATAACCTTCTTCATGCTATCCATCTTATTGAACTTGAACAAGAAGGTATCCTCCTCTTTTAATAAGACCTTGTCTAAACCGTTGCCTCCCTATCTTCCAAGTGCCTAGTTTTGTACCAAGGGAAAAGCAGGCCTTTTGTTGAGGAAAAAATCCCACAAAAGTGCATCCCTAATGTTTAACTCCATCTTGAAGAAGTTCAAGGGGAGGGGTGACAATACCATCGACAGTAGTAGCTTGGAAATGCTTAGGAGTCTTTCATGGAAAGTTAGTAGCCACCACATTTCTCTAAGATTTTTTCCCTTTAGCTGGAGTGTCTATGTTCTATTTTTAATCCCTTTTGCTGCTAGAGATCCTGAGTTTCCTAAAGAGAAGGGAAAGCCGCATTTCAGGAAGAAGGGAGAAGCCTATTGCCTCATAAGGAGGCTTCCGTAGTGTGTGTTTGGTTCAGCTTTTGGAAGGTCCAAAAGCACTTTTACCTTAGCAAAAGCTATTTTAAAGAAAATGTTAGTGTTTGGCTATACATTTCAAAAGCACTTTTGTAGTAGAAACAGCTTTTTTAAAAGCTGAAATACAGCTTTTTCAAAAGCTATAATTTGAAGCTTTTCTAAAAAGCCCCAATAATTGCTTTTTCGGGAAGCTATTTTTAACGTGACTTTCCGTCACTTACGTAAAGATCCTCCTCTCAGCGTTTCTCTCTATGTTGTTGTTGGGCCCCGATTTGCATTAAGCAGGTTTAAATTATTTTAAGGCATGTTTAAATTATTATATCGGGATTTTCGGAGTAGTCTAAGTTTTCCAACGTGGTTTTGGAATTCCATAAATATGAGGGTTTCGGATTAAATAGTTGGGTTCCGGAAACGGGATCCAACATAGATGGTATCAGATGTTGGAACCCGTTATCGGATATCCAACCTCTTATTAAAAACCCTTCAAATCAAAAACACGTAACACATCACAGATTGGTTTGGCTCGGTCCTAACAGGACGTACTGCACATTCCCGTATAGCGGTCATGTGCAGCCGTGAACAGAGGGGAGTCCGAAACCGGAACTCCTATGCCACTAGCGGGCAGCCGGGAGAAGGCTATCAGAGGGAGACAGTGCACTGACTCTAACAGAGGGG
>JANZLC010000009.1:14445369-14457321 GCA_026413385.1 Erythroxylum gracilipes
CGGAATAAGAATAAGGATAAGAATATGATTAAATATTTGAGATCTATAGAAGGATGTTTTCGAATGGTTTTAAGATGTATAAGAATGAAAAAAAAATATCGGGATTTTCGGAGTAGTCTAAGTTTTCCAACGCGATTTCGGAATTCCATAAATATGAGGGTTTCGGATTAAGTAGTTGGGTTCCAAAAATGGGATCCAACAGTTGTAGCCGACTCTAGCGTCTTCTCCGACTCTAGCGTCTTCTCCGACTCTGTGTTTCTCATCTACCCCTCTCATCAGGTTGGTTCTTCATCTTTATTTTTTTATTTCTTAAAAATTTTTGTTTCAATGTAGAAAACGCAGACGTTCGTCTGCATCAACATAGACGTCGTCTGCGTCAAGTAAACCATACCGGGGGTTCCTTTTGGGCTTCTTCTTCTTCTTTTTCTGGGTTTTGCTCTTCATTCTAAACCATTCCATTTTTGGGTTTAATGCTTCTTCTTCGTCGTCTTTTTTCTGGGTTTTACTCTTCGCTTCGAACCTAAAATCTCTGAGTTTAATGCTTCTTCTTCTTCTTTTTTGCAGTACTTAAATTTCTGGGTCTGGAGAATTGACCAAAGCTGAAGGCTATTTGGCTTTAGGAGTTGGCTTGATGGAGCTATTTCCACGGCAAAGATTGCTGCTTTGATTTGTTTTTGTTGCTTTCTCGTGATCTTTGAAAAGTTGAATTTTGTATTGTGGAGTGATATTTTAGCTTTAATGGAATTGTGATGACCGTTGCAGGTGAGACTGACATTTGATGAGCCTGGAGTTGGCATTACAGTTGTGAAGCTGATTTATACTCATATTCCTGAAGAAGACAGGTTTGTTTTTACTCATTGGTTTTGGATGGATTGTAATTAGTTTTCCACTTAAAGGGTTAGCTTGGATAAATTTATGATCTTGTTTCTATTTGTGCCGGTTGGATGAGGATGTTCGACAGACATTTCTTGGATTGGATAAGTCAGCTTGTTGGGTTAGATTTTACTATTTTTGTTTCTGTTAAAACTTCTGGGGAGTCCTTACTATGGGGATTCCTAGAATAGGTATAAAGGTGGGAATGATATTATCGGTTGGCATGCTGATGATGAGAAGCTTTATGGACCAACACCAGAGATTGCCCTAATATCATTTAGCTCTGATCAGGAATTTTTATTGAAGAAACGGCCTGAAAAATCACCCAAAGGTAGCATGATGCGTTTAAAAAGGGTTTCTCTGCTTTTGTTAGCTTCAGTGTTCAGTTCTAGGATCTAAACATGGTTTAGGGGCGGCCATGAATTTGCATATGGGCTATGTTTCTATTATAGTGATTTGGTGAGTATGTAGATCTTTTTTGTCGCGACTTTAATTAGCTGACATAAATTTGTTCCTTCTTTTGGTGCGATTGACAGGAAAAGGATCTGATGATCAGCCTGCTCGCAAATGAGTAAAACAAAGCAGCCATATTGATCAATACTCAATTAATCTAAAGCATGGATCACTACTGGTGATAGGAGGTTACACTCAAAAGTGATTGGCTCCATTCGGTTCCTAAGCGTGCAAGAATTGAGGCAACCCGAATCAATCTTAGTTTCAGGCTTGTTCTTCGATGTTTTTTAAGAGGAATAAGCTCTTCTTTCCCTGTCAGCTATGGTCTATTTAGCAGCCCAGATGCTGCTGAATTCTCTGCCATTAGTCACTTTATATCCTTACCAAGTTGAGATATCAGCTCTCACCTGTGGCCTGAAGAGCAGATAAGATAATGCAACCACTTTGCTATGTAGCACCCTTGAAACCAGAATTCATTTAGATGGAATGTATCTAATCAAGCTCAGTGCACTGTAATTCCTACTTGCCCCTTTTAATTTCAAAACTGTTTTGCCCGATTCAAATCAATGCAGAAAGCAAGTAAAATTATCATTTTACAAAACATTGTTATAGCATAAACATGATAATCCAGCAATTTGGCTATGTATTGTTCTCATTCTCTTTTTTTTAGCGAGGATAGCGTGACCATATTTTTCACTGGATTTGCGCAATTTAATAATAATAATAATAATTAATAATTAATAGTAATAATAATCTTTAACAGTAAATAGAAAATTAATAATAATAATATTTAATAATAATAAGAAGAAAATTAATAATAATAATAAGAACTTTAATAATTAATAAAATTAATATTAATAAGAATAATAGTAAGTAGAAAATTCATAATAATAAAAATCAATAAAAATAAGAATAATAAAATTAATAATAAAAAGGTAAAATTAATAATAATAAAGAATTTAATAATAATAAATAAATAAATAAAAATAAAAAATTAATAGTAATAATTTTTTACAGTAAACAGAAAATCAATAATAATAATAATAATAAGAATAATAAAATTATTAATAATAAGAAGAAAATTATTATTAATAATAAGGAATTTAATAATAATAATAATAATTTTAATTAATAAATTTAATTTTAATAAGAATAATTAAGTAGAAAATTAATAATAATAATAATAATAATAAATTTAATAAGAATGAGGAATTTAATAAAAATAAAACAAATATAATTAATAATAATAATAATAATAATAATAATGATAATAATAATAAAAATACTTCTTATTTTTATGTTGTCAAACAGTCTACTGTATGAAGCTCTTTTAGAAAAGTTTTTTTTTAATTGACAGCCAAACAGTCAACTGGTTTTTAAAAAATCCTCTTCTCAGAAAAGCTATACTGACAAAAGCTCTACTGATAAAAACTCAACCAAACGAGCCGTAATATCTTCCCAAAATCGCGTTCGCTTATTGTTCACAACATTGTAGATTAATTATAGTTAATCTACATTGTAAGTATTCCTGTCTGCCTTAAGACCCCCTTTTGCTAGTCTCACTAAAGATCGCTGCCTCTTGTCACATCTTTCGCGACTCTCACTCGCTAGTGGATCGCTCGTGTTCTGCTATTTTTCGCTCACTGGTGTTTCGTTCGCTTGCTTACTTATCTATAACAATTTTGTGTAATTTAAAATGTTATCTTTTACATATTTGAAAAGCTACCATAATATTTTTATATTTATGCACTAAAAAGTATATACATTTTCAATATGAAATATATACATTTAAATATATTTAAATTATGTTAATCTAATATTTTTAGTTATGCAATCTATAATCATTTTATATAAGTCTAATTGTATAAAAATTTATTTATACATTCTTATTTGTTTCTTTATTATTTATTAAATAAATTGTGGGCAATTTTATTATATTCCTTTTTATGTATAGGTAATTATTATTTTATAGAGGGGAAATTTTAAGTTTTTTCGATTTAATCCTAAAATCTTTTTAAAATTACAAATTTGATCGATATTTGACGAATACTTTTATTAGTGATCTCTGCAAACTGAAAGAGACAGTATTAATCAGTACCAAAATCTAGTACAAACTTTTTTGTTCGACACGATTCAGATTATTGCTTATTAGTGGTGACTATTTATGATCTCTATATCTTATATAAGATAAAATAAAATTATGTAAATGAATTCGTAATACCTTAAAATTTTAATGTAAGAGTTAGAGTCAAAATATGTGGAGGTGAGTGGAGATATATGAAAAATCAAAGAAAGACATAACTTCATAGTCAAGTGAGTGAAAATGTGATGAAAAATCACAGAGAAAAAAATAGATTAACGAGAAATTTACAAAACAAAGAGAAAGAAATAAAATAGATAAAAAAGAAAAAAGATTAATATATAATTAATAATAATTTATTTGATCTAAATATTTATTTAAAAATTAATAAATGTAAATCACATTGAATTAGTTTGTTGAACTAAATCAAAATATTATTAATTATATACAAAATTAAATCAAATTTAAATAATTCAATATCTAATTTAGATAATACTTCTTAAATTGAATATAACTTTTTCATCTGACTTCTAATTAAGATAATTCAAGATTTTATAGAAAGCTTAGGAAAAACTCTAAAAAAAATTTCTCTTGAGTTTTTGAGAAAATTTTAACATGTTCAGAGATATGGTTGTATCTTATGGTATGCTCATTAAATAAATAATGTCATGTTTTCGACTTCTTTAAGAAAAATTTAAAGCACAAAATTTTCAAAATATTTCTTAAGCTTTATATAGCATCTTAAATTATCTCAATTAGAGTTTAGATAAGACAGTTATGTTCAATTCAAGAAGAATTGTTTAAATTAACTATTGAACAAGTTAGACTTTATTTATTTTTGTATATAATTAAACTAGGCACAACTTTTTCATATGACCTTTGATTAAGAGAATTTAAAATTTTATAGAAATATTAGAAAGAGCTCTAAAACTTTTATCTTTTAAATCTTTTAAGAATATATTAACCATGTTGTTAAATAAATAATTTGATCAAGGACATGCCCTAGGCATAGGTGTGTCCTACGTCATGTTCTTTACTTTTGTAAAATACAAAACACCAAATTTTTAGAATACGTCCTAAGCTTTCCTTATCTTCATTCATGTGAATCAAAATTCACATAAGAAAGTTACGCCAAATGTAAGAAACATTGTCTAAACTAGATATTAGATTAGTTAGACCTAATTTATTTTTGTATATAATTAATTCAATTTTATATATGATCAATAATTTTTTATTTTTTATTTATCAAATTAGTCTACTATGATTTTTACCCACCATGTTGAGTTATTACAAATGTGATTGATCAAAACGCATATACCAAATGATTTTTTTTACAAAATATCCATAAATATAGTTTGACACCCAAAACGTGTTTATTAAGAAATACTTAGATGAGTATGATCTAGGATATAGGTGTGCAGTTTAACTGTCATGTGAAAAATATTTCATGAACACAAAGAAGAACCACTCTTTTATGGCATTGATATGGAACTTAATGTGATAGTATTTTTTTTATATAGAGATATGGCATTATTTATATTGTGTAACGATATTGTTTGCATTAACGAATGATATTATTTATATAGAGTATTTATATTAAGACGTGTTATTTACATATTAAAGTAAAATTATTATTTGTTTGTTATTATGGTAATTATAAAGGCATGATATTGTTTGTATTGAGAGATGGTATTATTTAAATAGAGTCATAATATTGTTTGTACTTAAATGTGATATTTATTTATTAAAGTAAAGCTAGTACTTATTTGTCTACTATGGTGATAGTTGTTAGAGTCTTTATTTTCTATCTTCTTTTGTGTTAATTTTCTTTGTTCTTGAGGTTTGAAGTTGTACTTAATGGAAATTAATCTTGTTTTATGTCAAGGTGTATTTTAGAATCAAATAGAAAGAACTGCGAAGATTTTGGGAAAAAAATAGCTAAACCAAGCGTTGAACCTAACTAGACTGGAATGAACGAAACACATTCGTTGGGCTAACATGCAAGCTGCAAAATAGCACAGCATGCAAACGTTGAAAGCAAGAGGAGCTAAACGGAAATGAAGCAAGAAGAAAACGCATAACAACGGAGACCAAAACACAACAACCAGAAGGCATGAAATGCAGCAAGTTGGAAACATAAAGCAAACGACATAGTGCGGCAGACAAGAGCTGCGTTTCACAAACGAAGGCTGGAGGGTTTTTAAGTTGCGTGAATAATGACGGTGGTGAACAATGTTTATTTATCACATCAAAGCTATAGTAGCGGAAGAGAGCAAATAGGGAAGAGTAGTAGCATGAAAAGAAGACAAGAGGGCTGGTGGTAGAAATTGAACAACAATGCCCGTGACAGTCCTAAATTAAAATCAAGCCACAACAACGCCCGTAACAGTCCCAAATAGTTAGGAAAAATTGTGATGTTTGGTAAATAAACTCTTTTTTCTTGGTTTACGGAATCCTAGTTATTGAACTATAAATGTTGTGAGACTTTCGTTCTTTATTTCAATCGATTTATTATTCAAGTATTAATTATTTTTCTGGGTTATTATTTGTTTGTTTGATTTTATAGCTAGGTGCACAACTAGTTTGTGATTTTATTCAATCAATTGTTAGATTAAACAGGTTGATGTTCAATTCTTTTAATTAAAAGTGGCAACTAGTATTTTTGCCTACTACGTTAGGGACATGATTCTAGGAAAATTGTTATCTAGGATAAATATACATCGTATGTATATTGTCTGTTTCATTGATTTGTAAAACTATTAATTAATTAAATCTGAGATCGAATTCAGGTTATTGATTAAAAAGGGTTAATTCGAATACATGTTTTAGTTATCTAAACATAAGAGAAAATACATAAAGAAATTTACCACGACGATTGCTTAACTAATAAATTGATTATTTTTAATGTCGATGATCAGCACAAGTTCAATAATAAAGGAGACTTGAAACCAAGATTTGTTCTTATTGATTGTTAGATTCTCATTATTTTGCTATTAGTTTTTTTATTTCATAACTATTAACGTCTGAATTCTTCGTGGGAACGATCCCTTTCCACTACTACATTAATTTATGTTGCAGGAAGTTAGTTTCTTTTTTATAATTGGTTGCAGGTGACAATAGTCACCAAATTTTGACATCGTTGTCGGGACATTTTTGACAGTTTATATACGTTACGTGTTCGAATCAATATGAAAATTTGCAGTACAATCCTGAAATAGGAAAAACAACAAAGGCATTAAGCAAGCAGACAAAAGAAAGACAACAAGTACCGAGAGAAGAATGACAGACGGAAAGGAACATGGATGTAAATCGCACTTTACGCCAACTGGCTGCTTCAGTTGAGGATTGACAACCTCACTGCATTAATTTTCCAAATTTGGGTGATAATAACACTTTTAAGTTGAAGTCGGGACCGATTCACTTGTTACCCACTTTCTGAGGCACATTGGGAGAAGATCCTTATAAGTACTTAAATTGGATGTTGTTTGTATGGGGATGTAACCTACTAATGTCATCGAAGAGCAGATAAAGCTAAGGGCTTTTCCCTTTTCTTTGAAGGATGATGCCCAAAATTAGTTATATTATTTACCTGTTGGAAGTATTAAAACATGGGCAGAGATGAAGAAGTTATTTCTAGAGAAGTTTTTCCCAACTTCCAGGCCCACCAATCTTAGAAAAGAAATATGTGAAATCCGATAAAACACTAGGGAATCATTATATGAATATTAGGAGAGATTGAAAAAGCTATGTGCAAGCTACCCCCATCATCAAATGAGCGAGCAACTGTTGATTCAATATTTTTATGAAGGTCTTTTACCAACTAAGAGGAGTATGATAGATGTTGCAAGTGGAGGAGCGCTAGTTGATAAAACACCAGCAGCTGTATGGGATTTGATCTCAACTATGGCTTTTAACTCTCAACAATTTGGAGCTCAGAATGATCATGGTTCAAGACATGTTAATAAGATGGGAGTTTTGTGTTGGAAAGAAGATTAGATGATTTGACTTCTTTGGTACGTCAACTTGTAGTACCTAGGAAACAGGAAGTTAAGACTTGTGGTATTTATTCTATGGTTGGCCATCCCACATATATGTGTCCCACTCTACCAAAAGACCAAGTTGAAGAAGCCAAGGAAATGGGTGGTATTTAGGACAACCTCAAGGGAAGTATGACCCATTTTCAAATACATGTAATCTAGGTTGGTGAGGTCATCCAAACCTTCGCTATGGCAACAATTAGGGACAACAAGTAAGTTCTAATTTTTAGCCATAAACAACCTTATATGCTTAAACAGTAACAACAAATGGGATAAAGTTCTAGTGAAAATGATTCCTTGGAGGACATAGTCAAGACATTGGCTATGAATACTGTGAACTTTCAATAGAATACAATGAAATTTCAGCAGGATACGTAAGCTAGCATACAGAATCTTGAGACTTAAATGAGCCAAATGGCGATTGCCATCAATAGGTTGGAGGCACAAAATTCAGGAAAGCTCCCTTCTCAACCTTAGGTGAATCCAAACAAGTGTGCTTATGCTATCACACTTCGAAGTGGTAAAGAGTTAAAGGCACCTACCCCAAAGGTTTATAAGCGAGAGGTTTAAGAAGAAGTAGAGAAAGAAGTTCCAAAGCAATCACAAGAGAAAAAGGAGGGTGATTCTTGCATTGTCACACCTAAATTCAGTGTACAACCTCCTTTTCTTAGTTGTTTTGCCAAGCAGAAGAAGGAGTAGCAACAGAAAGAAAATTTGGAAACTTTTTACAAGGTACAGGTTAATATTCCTTTGCTTGATGATGTTAAACAAATTCCTCGTTATGTTAAATTTCTTATGGAACTCTGCACCTAAAAGAGGAAGTTAAGTGGCAATGAAAAGGTGCAATTAAGTGATAATGTTTCTGTTGTGCTTCAAAAGAAGTTAACTCCTAAATGTCCAGATCCAGTTATGTTCACAATCCCTTGTAAAATAGGTAATTTAAAAATTGAGAAAGCATTGTTTGATTTATGAATCTTTAAATATGGGGCCTCTGAAAAAATTGGTGTCATAATCCAACTTACTGATTGATCTAATGCCTATCCTATGTTCTTGAGGATGTCCTAGTTAAAGTTGATAATATGATTTTTCCTGCTGATTTTATGTCTTACAGATGGGTAATAAAGATTCATCCACTTCAGTCTCAATTTTATTTTGAAGACCATTTATGAAAACTTCTAGAACAAAAATTGATGTCTGTAATGTGTCTTTAACTATGGTGTTTAACGGTGATGTGATTAAGTTCAATATTTATGATGCCATTAAATTTCATAATGATGAACAATCTTTTGTTTCTATGATTTTTCTTGATACTTTAGTGTAGGAAACATTCCATTTAGACGGACTAGATAAATTATGGATTGCATTGGAAAATAACTTGGATATTCAGGAAGGAAAAACACTAGCCAATTATCTTTCCATTCCTGAGGAGCTTGATACCACTATCCAGATTTTAGAGCGGAGCAAATACATGGAGGAATAAGTATGTTTTCTGGAGCTAACTAGAAATAATTCGAAGTTGTTTCCATCTCTTATACAGCCAACCAAATTGGAGTTGAAGACTCTTCTAGGTAACTAGAAATATAGGTGAGCATGAAACTCTCTTTTTATTATTTCGAGCATACTAACATCTTTGTAGGAAACACAATTATTAGGTATGTTGAAAAATTACAAAGATTCTTTTAGATGGACTCTAGCTAATTTGAAAGGGATTAGCCGTCAATTTGTATGCACCAAATTCTATTAGAATATGGAGTTAAGGAAATAAGAAAGCCTCCACGAAGATTGAACCCACCAATGATGGAGGTAGTCAAGAAGGAGATTCTGAAGCCCCTTGATACTGGAATAATCTATCCAATTTCAAACACTAAATGGGTAAGTCCAGTATAAGTGGTTCCTAAGAAAACTGGATTAACTATAGTGGAGAACACTTAAGGTGAATTGGTGCCCACCAGTGTGCAAAATGGGTGGAGGGTTTGTATAGATTATAGGAAGTTAAATTTTGTTACTCGTAAAGATCATTTTCTACTTCCTTTTATTGACCAAATGCTTGAAAAACTTACAAGGAAAACTCATTATTATTGTTTAGATGGTTATTCAGGTTATCACTAAATTTTTGTTGCACTAGAGGACCAAGACAAAATGACTTTCACATGTCCTTTTGGCACCTTTACATATCGAAGAATGCCATTTGGAATATGTAACGCACCTGCCACATTCCAAAAGTGTATGGTAAGTATTTTCTCTAATTATATGGATGACTGTATTGAAGTTTTTATGGATGACTTTATAGTTTTTGGTAAGTCTTTTGATACTTGCTTGATTAACCTTGACAAAATTTTGAAACATTGCATTGAAAATAACTTGATTCTGAATTATGAAAAATGTAATTTTATAGTTAATCAAGGGATAATCTTAGGCCATGTAGTGTCTTTTAAGGGAATTAAGGTTGATAAGGCTAAAATAGGAATCATTAAATCTCTTCCTTACCCTGTTAATGTACGGGAAGTTCGTTCTTTTCTTAGACATGCAAGTTTCTATCGACGCTTTGTCAAAGAATTTTCCAAGACCACTCAACCCTTATGCCAATTACTTCAAAAAGGTATAGGAAAACATTTGATGAATTAAAAGAGAAGCTAATTTCTGCTCCAATAATCCAGTCCCTAAATTGGAGTCTTCCATTTGAGATAATATGTGATGCAAGTAACAATATGCTAGGCATTGTTCTAGGGCAAAAAATGAAATGACACCCAGAAAAACTATTCAACCACAGAAAAACAATTATTGGCAGTTGTTTTTGGGCTGGAGAAGTTACGTTCATATCTATTGGTCACATATGCCATAATTTATTCAGATCATGTTGCATTAAAGTATTTGTTGTCCAAAAAGGAAGCAAAGCCACATCTTATTCGTTGGATTCTACTACTGCAAGAATTTGTTATGGAGACCCCATTCTTGCCCGCTCTTTTATTTCTTCTTGCGAAAACTCTCTTCACGCTAGCTCTCTTCTATAACTCTCTTAATGTCACTATTCACGTTGATGTGACAATTTAACACTTTGGCCTAAGCTACTATTCACTTTTCTTAAAACCCATTGCAGACGCTCATCGTAAACATTTGTTCTCTCTGTATTAAAAATTCTCTCATCGGCAGAAATACCCAGCAACCTTGCTTAGTTTTTGTAGTAACATGCCCACCAAGTGTTTGACAAATTGTCCCAACACACACCAAGCCCTCTCAAGGCTGTCCATTTCTCACCAACCACAACCTAGCTTCATACAACCCAGACGATCAAGTCAACTCAATTCACTATGGCTTACTAAATAATTACAACAACATCATTCTTTAGCCGACCCCATCAATGTTAAAGATAGTCCATCATTACCTTCTTTTGCAAATTCTCCACCATTATCGATAGATACACAGCCACCTATAGTTCTTGGAGAATTCGACTCATCCGACACAAATGAGGACCAACAACAACCAAAAGTAGTGGAAACACAGAACCCAGAATAAGCAGAAACAGTGACAAAAGAACATAATGTGGACGCAGACAGTGGCAAGATTCTTCCTACAACACGCAGCCATAGTAGAAAAGGAAAAAAAGTTGTTTTTTAGAGTAAGCTGCAATTGACAGTTGATACATTTAACTCATTTCATTGAAAAAGTGATAAGGATTGTTTCGAAATTGCTTATGATAGGCATATAAATCCTTGTAAGTTTATACATAATAAAACTTTAGAAACTTTGAATATTCATTTTGAAATTAAACATTATGTGGATAATTTGGGTTGGATGCATTACATTAATGTTCGATACCCTGCATATATGGAATTGACTAGGGAATTTTATGCCACTTTTAATTTCAAATTAGATGATCCAAATTTCAACTTGTTGGCACTTAGTATGATCGAGTGTAGGCTTATAAATTAGTGGCATTCATTTTCTGTTGCTTCATTTTGTGCAACAATGAAATTTGTGATAAAATCTATGGCTAAAAGTGATGCATTTTGAAATGGTTGTTGTGATTATGTTCCTGAATTTGATCCATATGCACTGTGGTCTGAATGGTCTGTTTATTATGAGAACTATAACCCTTGCAGTTCTAAAAGTTCTTTTCTTCGCAAACCAACTTTGAAATACATGCATCGTTTTCTGGTTTACAATTTTTTTTGTTTATAGACAAGCTTCTGGTATCCTATCAAAAGCTGAAATTTTCTTTCTATGGTGCATGGAAAATGATGTCTCGATTAATTTGAGTTTTTGGATGCTCACTCAAATACATTCCATACTGAAAAAGTATAATCCAGCTTTAATCTTAGCCTCATATATCACTCAACTAGCTGTTAATATTGGAGTTTTAGATGTTGGTAACAATAACCTCACAGTTGCTTGTGAGATGGATGTTAGTGTATAAGTCGACTTGTTCATTGTATAAGTCGACTTATACCTGTTCGGTACTGATAAGTCGACTTGTATCTCCTGTAAGTCGACTTGTGCGTGTACAGTACT